>PVIR01012110.1:0-45517 GCA_004026965.1 Petromus typicus | reverse complement strand
TCCTATTTCATGGTGCTGGGGATCAAATCCAGGGCTCCAGAGTGACGGGGGTAATCTTCCAAGAGATCTTCACCCTGGAACCTTCCTGCTGCATTTTAACCCTACTTCCTGTAGTAAATCATTTGTACCTCACTGTTATAATCATCCTGCATCGTCCTGCTATTTTTCTCCTTTAAGTTTTCTCAATAGTTTGTCATTGGGTGTCTGAAGACACTCACTAAGTCTTTTTGTGCACATTCGCCTACTTCTGTAACCCCATGCTATGCCCTTATGATAGTTTGTACATAACCAGTGCTTTCTGAACCATCACGACACAGATAATTCAACTACGAGCATTCCTGAGCTTTCTCAACTTAGAACCTGACTCTTGGTACTTAGATATTCTGAAGCATAAAGCTTCTTTGTAACCTGGGGTTGCAGTATCATCTTGGAGCTTTTTTAAAAATAGCATTTGAGCTGAACACTCAGATGGCATTGAATGAATCATATTTCTATCGGCTATCAGTTTAACATACATTTTAAAATTTCATAGTTGGTGACTTTTCTTAGCTTTGTTACAATGTTCCCAATGATATGTTGAGTTCTTGGTTAGCTTAGACTGTTTCATAAAATTTAAGTGGTAATTATTATCAAAAAAATTTAAAATATAGAGACAATTACAAAAATGTACAACCAGTGTCCATTCAGCTTCCATATTAAGCTAAACTGTGTTACCACAGTTTCCCAAGTCAATTTGTATATACCCACGTGTGTAGATTTGAATTATTTGGAAACTAGTTTAAAGACAATTTGATAATTAATTTTTAAGTACTACTTTTCAGCATGTATCACCTAAAAATTCACCAATATAATGTCTCCAAGGAAGCTAACAATAATTTCTAAAATTCAAATCTTTATTGGTATATTATGAATACACATCATCATCACATGCAACATTGAGAGTTTGTACCTTATATGATGCAACTTGATTCTTATTTTTCCACTTTCTCTGATATTTTAAATTTTTTTTCCTAATAATTGGGAAAAACTATTAAGAAAAACAAATGAAAGTGTATAACATTATTCGCTTATATACATAATATATACAATATATACAATACAATGCAATATATACAACAATATATACAGTAACATATCCCACTGCCTAGGAAAGTGACTAGGTGAGATATTGTATTTAATAATTACATGCTAACTAAAAATAATTACTGGGTTAATCACATCTATCATAACAAATAAAATAATATAATAACCAATGCTCTAAGAAATAATAAACAGTTAAACATTTTTGTATATGACTGAGAGAAATATGTGTATTTTTGAAAACAACTCAGACTATATTTCACTGTCATAAATTAACCTATTAATGCTAAGGTTTACAATGTAAGCACAGTTTACAGTGTTGTGATATTTGTACATATTTTATTTATGAAAGGTTTTCCTATGCATTATGACGATGGGAGTAGTTATTTTGTTTCAAACATGTCATATGAACTTTGAAAAAGATCCTGCGATACATTAGATTCTGCCTTTAATTTTGGGAAACTGAAGTACAAAACAAATTAAAAACAACAATTTAAGTGGTAAGTGTGACATTCTTTAACATTGCCAGGGGGTCCCACAGAGGTCTGTGTGAACTACTCCGAGCATATAGGAGGAGCCTAACAGCTGCAGAGTAATCTCCAGGTGTGGGTGTCTGGTGTCTCTGAGGGATCTCAGACCATACGTGAAGACAAGCATCACTAGCACCAGTGTGATGTCGGAGTGAGCTGAGTCTTCTTTTCTCTGCTACTTAGAAGCTTATCCTTTGCTGTTCCTGTGACTGAACTCATTCCTGTCTCTTGTCCCTGTGTAATTATTAATAGTTAACTCATATACCCTTGAAAGTGCCAAGATGTGTATAATAACTTCTATAAACTCTGCTCAAAATATGTTTGTTTCTTCTAGAGTATCAGTAGAGGACTGGAGACTTTTGAATGGATAGAGGATTGAGAACTCAGTTGGAGTGAAGAGGAGATTTACTCCTTTAGTCTGACCTCTTCACTGCTATGCAGCAGGTTTAGTAAGAGGTTCTTCAGAGTATGTCCTCAGGGCCACCCTCAGGGCCTGGTGATGTGTGTGGCCTCTGGTGGACAATAGGTGCACAGGGTGGTACTGTTCCTAGTAATTCAGCCATTGATTGTCTTTCATGATGGGCTCTGTAGAGCATGTGTATCTCACAAACCGGAAGCGATGGTAACTGCAGGACACACCGCACTGATCATTATTTCACAAGACAGATCTTCAGAAATGTTCTAGATTATAAAGCACAATACTAGAGGCCATTTGAGGGTAACAGAAGCACTGGAGAAATTAGTTATTGATCATATGTTCTTAACAGACTCTACAGCAATGGTTAGAAGTGTGGCCATTGTGGTGAGGCCAGGAAAGCCTTTTATCCTCCACTTGCTAGTTGTGTGATTCATGCCAAGCTCCTCTTGTCTTTAAACCTCAGGTTCCCATTTGTAAAATACAGATAATATTAAGGTGACAGTATTTACTCCGTAGGGTTTTAGGAAGTGAGTGTAACATAATGCAGATTGAATATTTATTGCCGTGTTTGGTCTGTGGTTGTGGACTTTGAAGACTCTGCTGGCTTTGGAGACCCTGCTCCTCTCAGGACCAGCCAGTTCCTTCAGATGACAGCTGTGTCCCTCTTATGTGAAAACGGATCAGTACAGAGGCTGCCGCCTCAGGACTGAGGCTGTAACATTCCGCTTTCCTGCTTTTCTGTTCTAACCCACCTCAGGCCAGGTACCTGGCCACTCTGGACAGTTGCTGTGTCCCAGACCTTGCCAACATGGTTCACATTGGCCACTCTTGAAAGCATTCACCCTGCTGCACTGTTCCTTCTCTTGGACACTGCCAGAGGGCTGAGTGCCCCCCACCCTGCCTCCGAGAACCACCAGCTCCTCTGTGTGGCCTCTGCTTCTGCGGGCTGTGAGAGCACCATCTTCGTAGTGCCAATTGTCACTCTATTTCTCATCCTCATACTGAGTTAGAAAAGGATCTACACTTGTATCAGTATTTTTGATGTTGTTGTTATAGTAACAGGATTCAAAACTGGTTAATTTTAGTAGTTAAAAGTGTGGACATTAGCATTTTCTTACAGATAACTACTTCAAACAGAAATACACCCTAAAAGTTGAATTTTTTTTCCTTGGTAGATGGAAGCAAAAGAAGCTAGGATACTTGAGTTCTATATTTAATGTTATTATTACATTTTACATGGGAAATTTTTCTAGCATTTTGATATAATAGATCATATTCTTTTTAAAGTAAACTGCTGCAAGGCTGGTAAAACTAAATCATTGTCATGGTAAAATGACAATGTACAGGAAAGAGTTTTGAAAATAGATCATGCAAAGTATCACTGTGTTATATAGAGAAATTAGCAACAGAATTTGACAGAGGAAAAAAGAAGCTGCCCTATTTCCATGGTGTGTGTCAGACATTTCGTGCAGTAGACAGTGAGGCCAAGTTAACACAGAGATCATAACTAGGGAAAGATGGGGTTAGTGATAAACGAACAATGCACACGATGAATTATGCATGATTTTAAATTAGTTAATGAAACAGCTTCATATTAAATGAGAATGAAGTATTTCTGGTTCTGTTCTGAGCTGGATGCAGAAGTAAATCACTGTGCTGGAATCCCACGGACAGCTGCAGGAGAGTGAATCTTTCCCTCTGGCTTGTGCATGTCTCTCCCCTAATGAGGAGGGAGGGGAGGGGATGTTTAGCATGCTGGAATACAGACGTGCAGCTGTGGCTGGAGAAGAGATTAAAATCTGGGGAAGGAAACTGCAGGCCACGTGAAGATCTTCAGCACCATTTCTTACCATTCCATCTCCATGCGGCCCCGAGCGCAGGGCTCCTCTTTACCCCTGGCTGATCTGACCCCTTGTAGCTAGTTTCCCCATTTTTCTACTTGCTCCTGATTTCTTTCATCATCTAGCCTTTAGCCTCACTGTTTCCTGTGTTTGTGGCCAGCTAGACTGGCTGGTGGGGCTGGGCTGTTGTCTGTGTTGGAGGCAGGAGCAAGGATCAAGGTGCAGCCCATTTTCCATAGTGGGAGCCAGAGGTGGTGTATGCATTCCCCAGTTCCTCACAGTGGACACATGGTGTATTGTAAACATGTACTAATGAAAGGAAGGAATGTTATAGCCGAGCAGAATCCAGTTCTTTTTAAGACTACCTAATAAGCCCGCATTGGGTGTTTCGCTTGGTTTACCTAACTGGATAATCACAGCTGTTCCTTTTGTTGAGTGTTCACCCCTCATGTTTCACTAACTGGACCACATAAGCACATGGTGCTCATACAGTGATTACCAAGCCTGAAAGAGAGCAGAGCCATCTCACTTTTAACCTTTGTGTCAGCCAGCACTTACTCCACAGATGTTCACCCGGTCACACCCAGTCATGGGCGAGAAAAGAGCAAGTGGATCAGAAACATGTAACGTCTCATAAGAGCTGATCTGTGTAAGGATTTATTTTCATATGTAAAAGGCAGAGCATTTTCATTTTGCTCCTTATATTTGGTCTGGATCCCTTTCCTGACCTTCCTAGAGGCTGAAAATAAAACACTGCTACTCCTAATAAGTAACCTGTGTGAGAGGTCAAACATATAAGACTCTTCGGAATTTTTTGTGCTATAATGGAGTAGTATTTACCTTTGCAGAGATGCATATTTTGGACATAGCTCATAGACTGGAAAATACCTTAGTTGTACCTTTTGATTTTCTTGCACCTTCTTTGAGACCTGATTTTATTTCTTTACCCGCAGTGATAATCTACAAGTAGCAGTTCCCAAAGCATGAGCTCCCTGAGTTATGCACTTTTGGTGAGCATTAAGGAGAGGTGCTGCTGGCCACCCTTCCTGTACTGCCCCACCCTGTGCAGCGGGTGGTGCATAAGAGATGCTCAATATGTACTGATGACTTCATTTCATAGCTGGGACATTCTCTCTGTTCGTTGGTTGATATGTCTTAAGTACTAATTTGAGATAGACAATGAATTTCACATCATGGCTCATTCGCAGCTCTTCCCAGCGTCACTGCATGAGTAACTGAAACCAGAAGCAGCTCCTCAGTAGACTAGAGTGTTCTGGTTCATCCTCGTGGAGATAGTGAGAGTGGAATGAATCAAAATTTTTGTATTTGAAGATCAGCAAAATCTCACACTACTTACCTCCTGTCTTGTTGCCTCAGCTGTGTGTTTTCAGCTGGTTGAGGTGATGTAGGATTGGAATCCCCACATGGGAGCCACAAGCAAGGCTTGATGTATGAGGGCCACAGGCAAGTCTGCTCAGACAATGTGCAAAGCAGCTGTTGAGATACACATAAAAAATAGACATACAGTATGCATGTATGTAGCTATAACATATAATACATTATATAATATGCAGCATGTTAATGCAGTGCACATCACATTAAAAGCCAATGTGTACTAAGAATTTTATATCTATAAATATATCATACACTATATTAATATATAATATTGACAACTATACAATATACATTTCATATATTGCATATTTATATGGTATATACATTTATATATTTAATAATAAATGCTATAATTTATATATAGTAATTTATGTGCGATTTACAAATACATTATATTTATGTAAAATATATAATTCACAAATAATGTGTATATGTGTTTATAGTATATATCAATATGTATATAAAGTACATATATGCTTGTATATATATCAAATACTTGGATATCTATCTGTCTGTCTATCTGTCAAGTGAGCTGGGGATGTAGCTCAGTAGTAAGGCACCCTGAGGTTTGATCCTTAGCACTGGAAGAAAAGATATGTGTCCAATATATAAGACTCTTAGGTCCAGTACATATGTCTGCTAGTAATGGGGAGTGTGATGGTCTGAATGCTTTGTGGTTGTTATGTACATGGGAAGAAAGAAAATGTAGAAAATTCGAGGAATAAATGCTTTGGTTTTCTCACCTTTTCCCTACTAATGTACAAAATCAGGCATAGGCTTCTTGAAATCAAATTAAGGTCATGAGATCATTCTTAAAAATTTTTAAATTCATTTAATAACCACCCAGTATATTTTCCATTTGGTCACTGAATTCAGGGAAAACTCTCCCTAGAGTTATAACCCTGCTATTGTTAAATCATTCCCTTGAATTTAGCAGATGGTAGCAGATTATTTTCACAGAGCTTTCTAACAGACGTGGTGGGGCAGGAGCTGGTTTTCCCTCTCTGGTTTATTGCTTATGTTGTTTGCATATTTTCCCCTCTCAGTCCATCAAAACTATCTATTAACTAATTCTCCTTTATACTCTAATAAAATTTAAAAAAATCCAACTAATTCAAAAATTAAGGGAACATAAACTCCATGTCTCTGCTTTTGTCACCTTCTTATACCCTGAGTTAGAAATTTTTGTGCATTATTCCAAAGTCATACAATATGAGACTATATGATGTCACCTCAAGATGATTTCTTTAAAACAGTCTGTTGGAAACTTCTGGAAACATACCTCTGAGCATTATGTGTTCACATAGCATGTGTTTTATTAATTTTTGAAAAATTTACCTCAAAAACAATTATATCTGTCATACAATGATAAAAATATTTGCTCTTGGAAATGGTGTCAGGGCCATCAAAGCAAGCTGTCAGAGGAGTGGAATCATGATCATTAGCTTCTGAATACAAAAGTCTTCTGCCAGCCCTGGCTTCTGTCAGGGCTCAGACATGGTGAGTCACTGACATTTCTCTTGAAGCCGGTGTTTCGGTTGCAGCATCATCTACTGTGATCATTAACACCAACATACTGGGATAACACCTCGAGCAGGGGAGTATGAGCTCTGTATCGACCTTTCTTTCAGGCTGGTTTCTTCTGGTCTCATCAGTTAATCAGACTTCCATCTTTCCATCCTTGTGCTTGTCTACTTGTATTCACAGTGCTCCTTCTGCCAACCTTTCTCCAACCCCAGTATGCACTTGTGTCTGAATTCTGCCTCTCATCCACATACACCAGAAATACTATACCTTCTGGAAGCATTTCCTGATTCTTGAAATCATTTATTAATACTTTGATATCTTAGGCATCTGTCTTCTGTACTTTATGGGATCTGGCATTTTAAAGTACCGTGTGGACTATTGTTATGTGTTTACTGTGCCTAGTACTTGTTTAGGTTGAGAAATCACACACACAAAGATGAATACAATTTTTCTTCTAGTCCCTTAAAACAGAAGACATGGCTTGCCATGTAGGGACTTCTGGGGAAGCCCAAAGAGAGATGGGTGGTTAGAGAGAAAAGGACCCATTATGTGGTTTTTCCAGGAAGGAGATAAAGCCAAGTAAATAGGTGTAAGATTGGATGATATGAATCTTTTCACTGGGGTCTGGATAGGAGGGGCTACTTGGCCTTGGGACGGCATATTGGCTCAAAGTGTGCAAATCAGATGCAGGAAGATTGGCAGTATGAGGTCTGGATTGATTGGCTGCCTAGCAAAGGTGTGCCCCGGACAAGTCATTTATTGCCTCTGACTTAGCCAACTGTGAAAGGGCAGGAATTCCTGATCAAGAATTCCCTGATGAAGGAGAATCAAGCATGCAGAGCTGAGAGACTTTGGTTACTAACTTCTTGTTGTTAGAAATCCCTTGTAAATAGCATAGTGATAGGTGCTCACACTGGAGAGATTGGGAAGGAGGCATCTCAGCATGTGAAACCTTTGGTAAAACTCAAATGTCAGCCTTGGGATGGCGGTGGAGCTCTCAGGCAGAGAGGGCTGGGTTAGACCCCAGGGATTCATGTGTGTGTACGGGTGTGCACACATGCATGCACACACATGCACACACTCATGTACACATGCACACATATGCACACATGCACACACAGACCTTGATATGGGCAGGACTGAGGAGATGTGTGGAGAATCACAGAGAGATTTTAAACCTTCGTTCCTTCCTCCCTTCCTCTGCCTCTTCTCTTTCCTTTCTCATGTCTTGCCTTCCCTTTGCTTCTGGTTTTCTTCACCATTCAGCCTTTACTTACTTGGTTCTTTCTACTCACAATTTCCACATAAATTCCCACTGTGACCCTCATGGCTCCTGATATTTGTGTCCTCTCTTGACACAGTTTTTTCACCTGCTGATTCACAAATTTTCTCCCTCTCACAGTTTGCCTTCCTGGAAGACCAACTGTGCAGGTTTCATAATCTATTGGTCAGAAGCAGTGGTGCCAAGTTGGGCTGGAGTGGCCTGGGTATTTCTGTTAGAAGTGCTGAGCCTCGCAGGCCTGACTAGCATGTGTGTATGTGGCTGAGTTTGTCCATTTCCCTCTGAAGAGCAGGGCACGCTGTGCGGCCAGCATTCATTTAGCTTCTAACAATTAAAAATGACTTTATTTTGTGAATGATAATTTCTCTATGAAAAAAAGAGAATGCTATAAATAGAATGATGTCTTTGTTCCTAAAGACTGTCAGTACAGTAGAGCGATGTGGAAATAACCAGAAAAAGGGAGATATTTTGACTTTGGAGGTCAGTGTAGGACTTTTATCTGCAGGTTATCTCAGGGCAAACACTGCGGCCACAAATGCCATGGGGGAGTATTGAGGCAAAGAGGGAATTCTAAGCAGTGGAGAAGACATGTACCAGGCATTGCCAGTTTGGGAGAGGGAAGATGTTTTGATGAACAATATAATGTATATGAAAATACTCTATGCAAATGGGTAAGATATGGGCTTAATGTCTTTATATATTATGATAATAATGCTAATAAAAATATCTAATGTGTACATATGGCTAAGTGGTATGAAATTCTTCCAAATGCTTTATGGAAGCATAAAACATAGAGATTATATTCTCATATAATCCTGAAAACACGCTCAGGAGGATTATGACATTATAAACATTTATGATAAAATGGAGGCACAGAGAGTTAACTTACCGAGGGACTCAGTGATGGCCCTGAGACTGAAACCTTGTCTGTGCTGACAGTCCCATGTTTCCTTCATAAGTAGACAATGCATTTCATAGAGTAGATTCCACATTCTTATTATAGGATATGTCAGACTGCACAAGGACAGTTAAAGGTCTGTAAATGCAATGGTCCATGCAAATCACTTTATTTGCTTTGTGCGATAGTCGTTCATACCTCCCTGAAGTTCATATATTGAAACTTTAATCTCCTCTGTGAGGATATTTAGAGAGTTCTTTAGGGGGAACTTAGGGCACAAAGATGAACTTGCCTGATGGGATAAGTGCTTTGATGGGTGTGAGCTCGCTCCCTATTATCACATGAAGACAAAAAGAAAAGGAGGCTCAGGAGACACTGGGTATACTGGTGTCTTGCTCTCAGACTTTGAGCCTCCTGAACTGTGAAAAGAAATGCTGTGCTCTTTAATCCACCATTTATGGCATTTATTATAGAACTCTGAGCTAAAGCATTATAAAACCCATCTGGATATTGGTAGATTTATTACTGCTGAGGAAAGGCTGTAATCCAAGGAAATATTTCACATAGCTAAGGCTACAAGTTGGGTGTGGTGGCACACGCCTGTAACCTCAGCTCTCTGGGAGGCTGAGAAAGGAGGGTCACAAATTGGGGCCTATTCTAGGCAATTTGGTGATTTAGTGAAACTCTGGCTTAAAATAAAAAATAAAATAAATTTAAAAAAACAGTCATAAAAATGTCCTGGTGGTGTAGCTCGGTGCAAGGCTATGTTTAGCCCTTAGTACGGAAAAACAAAAACAAAAAACCACAAAAACAAAAACAAAAAATATGCCCAGAGAAGGGCGGGGGAGGAACAGTGCAATAATGTGGTTCATATGTTCTGCAGACCCATTCACAGTGTTCAGGGAGTGGAACATATATGCAGCTCTTCTGGAGACATGGGCTTCCTGTCCCACAGGAAGGCTGACACCAGAATTCACTTGTTTCTTACTGAAAAGCAACATAGCCTTCCATGAGGGAAACATCACATTAACATGTAACAGAAAATTTCATCAGTGGGCTTTTCCTGAAGGAGTTACAGAATCAGCCTTTTCCCTTTCAAACAAAAGAGCTCTCTCCAGTGTTCAGCCCGGGCAGCCAGATGGCCAAGCCGTGCGTTCTATACATGTTACTACTTAAGTATGTTTTCCAGCCTCTTGGCTGTCAGGGGATGCCATTTCTACTGTAAATATGTCATTGATAATTTGTCAGTTTGCTCCACTAATGACAGAAACTGTGACTATCAAAATGACTTTTTAAAGTTGTTGGAGCAATAACTGTCAGCCCAGAAATTTTGAACAGCATCTTTGCTGTGGAGCAAGAGGGAAGATGGCAAGTGGAATATCAGCGTGTCTGGATTTTAGCACAAACCCTTCACTGTTTGGCTGACAGAGAAGCCTTGGTGAGGGCTGATATGAAGACTCTTGAGTTCAGGATCTTTCAAAAAAGACACGCATGCATATAAAGTTAAAGCTTTCATCAACGCGATATTTTACAAGTGTGCATTTTTACTGCTTTGTAATTTCTTTTTTATAATACAAAGAGAGAAATTATTCTTTTAAAACAGAATTGTTTTTGTTTTATCAAACTCAGATGTAATGTGACCTTGTAGAAGAAAGCAGACCCCATTCCATGCTTTTGATTGTAGCTTCTTGTACAGAATGATTGCAGCTTCTTGTACAGAATGATTGCAATTACAGTGTGTGGTTTGAACAGAGAAAGGGGCTTGTATCCTATATTTACTTCAAGAAATAGACAGTGTTGAAAGAGCCACAAAGAGAAAGCAGGGCAAAGGAAGATACAATGCTGATCAGACAGTTTCATAAGGAATACCACAAAGGAGTACAGCCCGGGCAGCCAGATGGCCAAGCAGTGCGTTTTATACATGTTACTACATGCTTAGTAGAAATATACATTCTTAGTAGAAAATAACAAACAAGAAAATCCACATCTTGCAAGTCAAAGGGAAATTGATGACAGGTTGCTTGCTGAGGTCATCTGTTCTCTGGCAATATTGTGATATATGCCAGAGCAGATCACTGTGACGTGTTTTATATATAATTCTACTTCAGCCTTTTCCTTTTCTGGCCAGATTTCTCTTGCTTATTTATGAGTTTGATTATAATGTTAACAGAACCCACAACTAAACCTAAATAATGAACTGGACTGTGAATAGGGTATACAAACAGCAAATAAATGTATTCAGGAAGATATTAGTGTCTTGAATCAGAAGTCCATATTAAAATATTATAGCACTGCCCCACGGAAAAGGAAGCTGGTCTTGTTACTCTATTTACTCATTAGTTTTATTGCAGCCCAGTTTATATTTTGACAGTTCCAAAGTGAGAATGGATTCTGATGCCACTGAGGGCTCCAGTGTGATGGTAAATTCTCAGATAATGGAAGAAAAGTGCCTGGAAAACATATGTTTAAGTCAAATATGGTTTGTCCAGTTTGGTTTAAAAGTGACTTTGCCTCCAAAGGAAATCATGCAAATTCATGAAAGAATAAAGTTTCTTTTTTTAGGAGGTAGAGACTGGCAGAGCACGGGAGAAATCAGAGGCCAGTGCTGGGCTTGCTCGGGTGGAGACGCAGGGAGGCAGCAGAGTGGGCTGCAGGAGAGCTGGGCCTCTGTGGGCTCCTCCCAGGTCTGAGGAAGGGCTGGGAGCACCCAAGCATACCCTTCTTCCTCCAGCTCTCAGAGCTCACCAGTGCTGTGTCCTAGACACCGCCAGGCCCTTCCAAGGAGGTGCTAGTGCCTCTGACAGTCTAGAGCTTGCTGCGTGAGAGGAGCAGCCTTGGTTGCCTGATGGCCACCTTCAGGACGCACTCCCACTCCTGTTCTCTTTCACGCTGTGCCTCCGTGAAGTCTGTGTCCAACTCCTCATTTTGGTCATGTGAGAGTAAAGTCAGTACCTGCACCCTTTATCTGTTCTCACTCTTCAAATATGATTCATTGAGTGTGACTAGAAAGTCCTCTTAGTCCTGTTATGAATGGAAAGGTCATTTCTTAGCATGTAGAATCCTTGCTTCTTACTCTAAATACTTTTTCTTTCAGCTTTAAACCCTTGTTCTGAAATTTCACAACTGCAGTTACCATGAATTTGTGAAAGTCATGTATGTCATCACTTACTGACAAGTAGCAATGTCTGTAATGGAATACATTAAAAGTAGTTTTAAAAATAAATTAATTTGACATTGAATAAGTAAGTGTGATACAAGTTAAAGAGATTTGTATTAATTACTCTTGATTTTATAGGCACTGGAATTTGTTTGAAAGCCTACTAGGAAGAAAATGATAAAAAGATCAGGAGATAAATCCCTGAAATTTACTGTGGAGAATTTCTATTCCTTAAGCCATATCCATATGCTTAGTGTTTTGATAAGTACCACCTGAGTCAAACTCAAGTGGCCTGTTTCAAACAGAAGAGACATCAGAAATTAACAGTTTGAAATCTATTTTTAAAGTATGATTTAGTTTCTACTCCAGATATACTTGAATATGTTTGATTCACTTTTGGTCCCTGGGGTGGTGGTGTAGGAAGAAGTGATATATTTTTAGTTTGGGAAATATTTATGGCTCTATTATATTGGCAAAAATCCACTATTTTCCTGTTTATGGTTGAGTGGATTGAAGCTTCATCAGTCTCTGCAGTGGACAGTTTATCTTGAGGGACATTTGGTAGAGGGTATGGTAGAGCTATGGAGAAAAGCATTTAAAGTTAGGTTAAATGGTCTAAATATAGTAGATGCCATAGTAACTAGTGACAGTGAAGGAGGCAAAGACTTTGATGAACAAGAGCAGTCTTCAATTCCATCTCTTTCTTGGAGTGTGGTCACTGTAGAACTTACTAACAAACACAATTTCCCATGGGGCGTCCATGACATGGGTTGAGGTCAATAAAAGGAGCAACACAGTTTGTGCTCCTTTTGCACAGTTCATTGAGGAGATTTCTTGTGCACTCAGCTGTTCTAGAGGAAAATAATCTAATTGGCACAGCAAAACAGGAATTCAGAAGATAATATAAAAAGTGTGAAGTTGCTGTGCTACACTGGTTCAGCAAAAGTTCCCACAGCAACTCCTTCCGGGTGGCACAAATGAAGGTCACCGTGATGTGTCACATATGAGGAACACGTGACCATCCTGTGCTAGGAAGAAGGAAATAGGCTCTTCCTGTGCTCTGGAAAATTGCTAAGAGACTGGACAGTAAATGTTCTCACTGCAGAAATGATAACTGGGGGCTGACATGCATGTTAAATAAGCTAGATGTGATCATTCCACAACATACATGCACTTCACAGCATCATGTCACACACAGTCAGTGCACACAGTTTATCTGCAAATTAAATAAAGTAGAAAAATGCATAAGAAGCTATTCCTTTAATTACTAATTGTATGGTTGCCTGTTATTACCAAACCCAACATGTAAGATCTGTTTGCTGTTGCAGGCTCAGAGTCGGGAGGATACAGCTTTTGCCTATAGATTCCTGCATAGATGGAGAGTGGAAAAGGCCATGGTGTATGTGAAAGTGGCTCCAGAGCTTTTGGAGTTCACTACCTACTGAGTTGAGAAAGGTGGAATCTAAGCTGGAACACACATGTATATGTAATGTACTCTTTTGGGTCTTCCCTTTGGAGGCCTGGCTGTGTCTCCCCAACTAGCACACGATCTTCTAGCCTTTGAGGGATGCTAACTACACAGCACCTCTCCTGGCAGGGAGAGGGAGAGAAATCTGGCAGCTCCTAAGAAAAGCAACAGCTGTTAGCCTGGAGCATTTGGGGAGCCAGAGTCAGGGCCTTGGGCTGGTGACTGAGGAGCAGGCTGGAAGCAGGAGGCAGCGAAGGAGAGAGGGGCCCACAGATGGGGAAAGATGGCTGGAGTCAAAATCGCAGCCTGTCAGTTACTTCAGAGAAGAACATGGCTAGTGGGTCTAAGAGGAGGAGGAATGAAAGCCAGGCTGAGCATGTTAAAGTGAAGCAGGATGGGAGAGGGAGATTTTACACAGTGAATTCCTAAAAGAATATTATGAGGTTTCATGAGGAAATAGGACTGGCAATAATAACACGGAGAGCATTTAACACTCTTAAAATAAATGACACATGCTCGACTCATGCCTGGAAAAATACTAGACTAAAACAAAAGACCTCACAGAGAGCTTTACTAATTTTAAATCCCTTCAACCAAAAAAATATAGAAAATATGTAAAAATATTTAAAATATATAAAATATTTAAAATATATAGAAAATGTTTAAAAATTGTACCATTGACATTCATGTAAAATACTATTAATATTGTGATATATTACCGTCTATTTTTCAATGTACTTTAGTCTTTACTTTGATAATCTACTGTCAAGTAATGTTATATCCACCTGTTTTACAACCTAAGTTATGTGCCTTAAACATTACTGAAATTATTTTAAATTATTTAATTGATGAATTATATTATTTGATATGAATGTGCAAAGTCTACCTGGCTATTGTCTTGTTTTTATGTTTACATTATTTTTATTTCATTCAGTTTAGTTAATCCCATAATAAATGTGTTTGGTCAAATAGCACCTACAGTTATTTTCTCAAGTGATTTTTAGATATAGAATATTAAGTCAGAAGGTTTATTGTAATGATTTTTGGATTATATGACAATATGTATAGTTTTTCTTTAGTGACATCCTTCCACAGTTGCTTAGAGGAAGCTTTCTTTCCTTATTTTATAGTGTTAAATACTTAAATATTAATGTCATTATTAAGAGAAGGAAAGTAGCAGGACATATTTGGGCCCAAAATGTTCACACCTTTGAAGAGTTTTCTTTGTACATTTTGCCATACAGTTTATTGGTACACCTTTTATATGTTTATTAAGATTTATGTCTCAGGCAGTGAATCAGGTTCTAGAGACACACCTGGACAAAAAGTCCTATGTCTGGAGTGATGTTCTAGCGAATACAAGCAAAAGAAAATTAATCAGGGTTATGAAATAAACCAGTAACTGAAATTATTTTTGATTGGGTGGGTACCTGGAGAGATCATATTTGTACTGAGATATGAACACAATGAATAACAATCTACAAGAGTGTTTTAGGCCAAAATATGTCATGTGGAAGAAAGCAGACACTCATGGAGTTTGCTGGATCAATTCTGAAGAAGTTGGTACAGCTAGCAGGGAGGGAGGGAGGGAGAATATGGAAGGAAATGATGTTAGCAAGTATCCAGAGGTGAGTAGTTTTACTTTTCTGCATCTTGTTCTGTGTTAAGGGATGTCTCGAAACTTCCTCATATACGTCTGAGAAATGAATTCATCAAAATTGGCAACCATGAAAATAACAATAAAAATTGGCCAGAATTTGGCTGGGAATAAACCAAAACTATAAATTGACTTGGGAAGAACTAAAATCTATACAAAGTGACTCTTCAAAATTATAAACATTATATCTCTTAAAATATATTAAGGTCTTCAATATTTCCCAATAAACTTTGTTTCCCTAAGGAGTCTTGTATATGTTTTTTTATAGCTATTACAGGGTACATTTTGAATCATTTATTTTTCTGTTATTTGTATAAGAAAGTTTATTTGTCAAACTGATTTTGAATCTAGAAATCTCAATATTTTTATAAATTTAAATAATTTTTCTTAGATTTATTAGAGATTTGACACACATTCCTGAAGAACATACGACTGTCATTCCTTCTCATCTAACTTTGATAGTTTAAATTAATTTGTGTACTTTCCATCCGTCCTGTGTTTGATTTTTTTCCACTCCTGAGCTGAGTAGATCCTCTGGTATCATACATTTTGTTCTTCTTCTAAACAGTTACAATGGGGATATTCTTAATATTTAAGTATGATTTATAGTTTTTTAAAAATAGATGTCTTACATCAAAGTAAAGAACTAGCTTCTATTCCTAGTTTGCTAAGGGATTTTTTTCTTTTAATAGCATATTCATTATGGTCAGCACACATCTCTGCATGACTTTTGTCCTTTGAAATTTGTTGAATTTTATCTTATAGCTTTGTAACAATATTAACAACTGTTTCACATTTGCTCTTGTAACAATTTTTTCTACATTTGTATCTAGATAGATATATATGTCCTATTTATAAGCTTTCTTAAGTTTAAATATCAAATTAGTTTATCAAATTCTATGGTTAATTTATATTTCTATACTCTTCCTGGAAAATACAAAGACTATTTTACTCTGAGTGTTTAACCCCTGCGGGTCCCGCTTGTCTGAGTGTGTGTCCTGTGACACCATCTCAGGCACCCTGACTGTCCTCCAATTTGTCCTTGTAACGTGATGTTGCCGCTTGACTTTAGCTCAAGTTACAAAATTTGTTCAAGTGCCTTTAAGAGCAAGTTCAGCTCTGCTCCTCTCCGAGCATGGTCCTCTCTCACACGGGAGGTGGAGGCAGTTCTTCGCTCTTTGGGCATCCTTTAAAACTTTTCAGGTATATTAAAAATACACTATTTAGCAATTTTAGGAGAAAAACTACTACAGAAAATATATCCCATTAAATGGGTAGAGAAGGGTACTTTTTCATTTCCTACTTTCCTCCAATATTTGTGACAACTTTTGGAATATGTATTTAACTTTTTTTTTTTTTTTTTGAGACAGGGTCTCACTTTGTAGTTCAGGCTGGCCTTGAGCTCAGCCTCACATCACAGCAATCCTCCTGCCTCTGCCTCCCGCGTGCTGGGATTACAGGTGTGAGCCACCATGCCTGGCACTGTGGTATGTGGTACTGATTACTGCTGTGCGTGAGGCTCCACACCCAGTATGGGATGTGGTTACCGGGGATCGAACCCGAGCCCTTGAACTTGCAAGACAGGCACTGGAACCACTGAGCTAAATCCCTGGCCCATATTTAACTTTCTCTTTGGGGATCCCACCTTTTCACATGTGGTTGGTGAGGTTATTTCACCTAATAATTAGATATTTACATTTTTCTAATGTGTTATTACCTACTAAATCTTTATTCCATTTGTATTGTTCAGTATAAGGCACATTATAAGAAATAGATTCTTTCTCCCAAAAGGTTTAAAATGTTATCAGAACACTCTGTTGAAATGATCTTACAATATTCCATTACCCTTCAATACCTCCTTTAATATTATTTGGAATTTTTCATTGATACATAATCTGCACTTGTGGTAGTAGCATACTAAATTAACTGCATATTTACTGCCTATTTCAATCTCTTTAAAACCAGTTTCTGTATATTCTTATTATAAATATTGGTTTAAGTTCTTTAAAATTTGCCACTTTTAAATAACTGCATTGTGAAATGATGCCCGTGGCTCCCTTTCAAAAGGTGAAAACATGAACAGTACTGTCCAATGTCTGTGATTTAGGGTATCTTGTTAGTTTACTGCTACACGTGTTGTTAAGGTTGAAGCAGACTGGTGCCACGCCGCATCCTTGAGCACAGACTTTTATACAGTGTGCATACTTGTGCAGTTTTGAGGGCTACAAAATGCAACCGTGAAGGGGGAGGAGCCACAGAGTCTTCGCTCCTTTGACGTGTGAGGAGAGGAGAGCAAACCATGATTACACAGATTTACTTTTAGGCGGATTATCTATGATGAATACTAGCAAAGGAAGCTTCTGTATTCACTGCTAAATTCAGCAACAGAATACATTTCCTGGGTTCTTGGTTATTTTCAAAAGTGTAAATATCACCCCAGATTTTTCTATAATGGTCAGTAAATGATTACTTAAAAATAATAGTGTAGATAACTTAAAAAAATCCATTGACTAGTTTTGGACAGATTTCTTAAGGAACTTATTGATGTTTGTGTGATTAAAGAAGAGAATTCTTTTACCGAGCTGACAATTCCAGCTCAGCAAAGGTTTTAAAGGTGCACTGAAGGGAAGCATAGAACCCGTTCCACACTGTGATCTTCAATTCACAAGAAACGCATTTGAGATTGTTTTCAGGTGTTCTCTGATAAATCGTGATATAAAAGATTGATGGGTGTCGGGTCAAGCTTACATCTCATTTTAAAAATCCTTCATTAGGTTATTTGTTGCATTTAGTCTCAGATTTTAATCAGTTTAAGAGCTTTGTTAGGAAGGGCAGAAGTCCTCCTCAATGTTATATTTATATTCATACTTCATAAGCAACACATGTGAAAGCTTTCTGCACTGACCCCATAGTGATGTGGTTCTGTGAAGAAAGGAGGGGGATTTTTCTTCAAGGATCAGAATATTCTTTTTTTTTTTTTTTTTTTTTGAGATAGGGTCTCGCTTTGTGGTTCAGGCTGGCCCTGAACTCAGCCTTGAACTCACATCACAGCAATCCTCCTGCCTGTGCCTCCCAAGTGCTGGGTTACAGGTGTGAACCACTCTGCCCAGCACTGTGCTACCTGGTTCTGATTGCTGGTGGGCATGAGTCTCCATGGTCTGTATTATTATATGTGGTTACCAGGGGATCAAACCCTGACCCTTGCACTTGCAAGGCAGGTGCCCAAACCACTGAGCTAAATCCCCAGCCCAATATTGATTATTTTTGACAATCACAAGGTCTAAAAAATTGTAATCCCATACACAACAGCTAGGCAAAGACTATGAAAGATTATGTAGAATAGAATAAGGTAACCCCCTCTTCTGTCTTGTAGGTGAAAAGACATTTATTGTTTACTATTATTGTGGGTATCTGATTAAAAACATTCATCAAAACATACTGCTTATGTCTCTTACCAAGTATGGAAGTGTTGCCCAGCTCCAGGCTGGTAGAGTCTCCTTTTGAGGTATTTTTTTCTATCCCCAAAATTGAATGAAACAAGCATCAAAGGTGCCAAAGGTTGACATTTATTAAGTTTGGAATTAAAGATAGAAAAAGACAAAGCACGCTCTGCTGAGCCCAAAATCCCTGCTGCTGGGAGGCTGTGGCCATGTTTTGGGGCGACCTTCCTCCTCCTCATGTCTCTGGTGCCCCTGATGCCAGCTTGTTGGCCCAAAACCTGGCTTGGGGTCTCTGGAGAAGTCTCCTGTGGGCTGTGCGGTGCTTCTGCCTGGTCAGTGGTTTCCTCACACTCCTTTGCCTAGTCCGTGTTAGCCACAATCTATCCTCCTCCTTCAGAAACAGGTAATGTTTTAAAAGTTTAAAAATTCTATAGAAATTTGAAAAACTATAGAGAAATCAATGTTTCAGTTTTTCTATCTTGGGATGATAATTCATTTTGAGGAAATACATGCTGTGTCACAAATCGATATATATAAAGCGATTAAAATGAAGGCTTATTCATACAGGACACACAAACGGTTAGTTAGATCATGAGAAAAATTAGAAAATAAACATGATTTTGAATTACTGAACTTCTAAATCATACAGGATTATCTTGGGATCCCTATGTTCTTTTGAAATACATTATCTTTGTTTTTCAGAAAAACTTTAGTGCAAAAACGCTTGATGTTCCTAATTTTTAAAATCTCGGTTACCTATTGAAACTGGGGAAAACAGCAGTCTCTGAGTGGCCCTCCAATTCCAGGGGCTTTGAGGAAGTCGTTTGGAAAGTAGAGAAGACACTTGCATCCCCTCCCCGACAAACACACCTGGCAGTGCGTCCTGTGCACGCTTGCACCCGGGGTCTCTTCAGGGTCGAAGACGCTAGATCGGTTCGAAGAGTGTGAATCGTCTGCTACAGACAATAAGACGGTTTAAAGTAGCGAAATCAGGAGATACGTTTGGAAAGGCCTCAAGGAATCATAAAACAATAAGGAGCCCTGGGCCACAGAACTCATGTCTTTGCACTTGACCGTGGACTCTGGGAATTTATTGAAAACCCACAGATGCGGCATGGAGAGCCCTGGGCTGAGCTCACTGCATACAGAGCTAGCATAGGTTTATGTTACAAAATTTTGAGTGGAAAAATAAATACATATATATATTTGAAAATGCAACATTTTGGTGTTAGAATATTTAGGGCATGCAAGTCATTATTTAAAAATTTATCTTATTCCATACCTAGTTATCAGGGTAAAATTTTTTACGATGTACCTATAAGCATCGTGATGCCTTGAGTTCCATCTTGCCTCTGTCTTTGGAGCTCACAGGGCCCACGGGCCTAGTTATGATTCTTCGGTATTTGCAGGTGGTCTCCCCACAGAGGAAAGTATCATTACCTAGACCAGCTGTATTCAACTCTGTGCTCAACCAGATAGGTTTCACCTCCTCAGCAGAGAGCAAATTAGTTAAACGAGCTAATCACGTTCTCCTGTGGGAAGCACGCGCTCACTCAGCGCTCTCACTCTCTCCGGTAGGCGGAGGAAGCCTGCTCCTCCAGTGCTGTAGACTCCCTGCGCTCTGCTTGCGGCCCAACTCGGCCCAGAATGGCGCAGCCTCCTCCAAGCCCAGGCTGTGAGTACGTGACGTGAAAACTGATGCTGAGCTTGCTTGTCTTGTGTTGGATGTTGTAGGGACCGGTTAGAATGGTACAGGCAGGAAAACGCTGCATGACCCAGGAGGAGACCCTGATTGGTTTAGACCATAGCAATCTGCGAGAAGGTTGTTTTTAGCAACCAGCCTACAAATCCGGCACTCCCCAGACTTCTCGCCGGCAAGCCCTCTGGTCTCGTTGCCTTGGAGTGTGCTCTGCTGGGAGGTAGGTTTCTTCCCGCAGTTGCTGCTCCTAAACAAACTCTGGCTTCTCTTCAGTGCCGACCTTCTCATTTCCAGTCAGAGGCATTGTCCCGAGCCAGCTCACCCACGTCATTCCTCACCAGAGTTAGGGTGAGGGGCCCAGAGAAGAGTGGAGAGTGGGGCCCCCCACCCCTGCCTGATGCAACATGGTGGCCCTCATCCCCTGGAGTCTTTTAGGGAATCCGTCCTTCTACAGTGAGTTGAGCAGGAGGGAGAAGGGACTGCATGTGGATGGAAACGCGGGTATGTCTCTCGGCTTTTCCACATGCTTCCTGGTAGTGTATTCAGCCTTAGCCAAGGCCAGTAAAGAGAGTGCTGCTCATGAGGTTTCTGCTTTTGTGCCAGATCTTGCAATTCTTATGTTATATTCTCTCAGTGACTGCCCCATACTATTTTCTTTCTCTGTTTATGAGAGTTCATTAAGTTCTAATCCAATAGTACAATAAAAATACAATAATAGAACAGTTGAAATCATAACACTACAATTTTTCCTTGAATTCAGTCCAACGTGAGTTGGTAAGAAACTGGTTCTAAGAAGAAAGACTAACTTTAAAAAGTGTTTTTCTGGAACCTTGTTAAGACACAATGAGGCAGAGTTCTATGAAGCCATAAGAGGAAAATGAATCATTGGAGTACATTCGCCAAAGCTTGGGCTACTAGTGATGATGAGAATGGAGGTTAAGTCTGCAGATTTGGTTTTGGCCCAAACAGTACAAGAACCAGGCAAGTAATTGCGTAAGTGAAGCAGGGCAGATGGTATTGAATTTTAAGTATTGACAAGTAATTAAAATGGCTAAAAAGTTCTGTATAAGCCAAACTAAACCCATCTGTGGACCACATGTCAAATGGGTGACCCTGAGGAATTTTTGAAATCTTGTACATTCTTCAGGGCTTGCATTGTTTGCCTCTCCAAGAATCCTTTCAACAAGGGTGGTTTCAGTGGATCCTGACTCCTAAGAGTGCTTGTTGAGCTAGTAATCAGAACCACAAACTGGAGTGCTGTGCTTTCTCCATGTGGCTCAGGGTGGGGAACACTTTTATTCCTCGTGAGGGAGGGAGAAGGTCTCTGTGGACAGAGGCAGCTGTAAGGTTCTCATTTTCCTGGACTTGCAAATGCTTTGAATACTCGATGTCTCGTGAGTAACACAGGTCACACAAATAAGGCTTTGTCCACAAGCCTTATTCTGTAAGGCTAATTGCTAATTGCTTTTACCTGCATCACCTAGCGCTCTCAGCAACTTCACAAGGGTAGTAAGGTTATTGCCCTAGTTTGTCAGAAAGCTGAAGTACAGAGAGGTTAAATGACCACAGATTGACAGCAGCTGAAGGGTAGAGGCAGTAAATCTTGTCAGGTTAATTCCGCGGGCAAGTTCTCTTAAAATGTTACAAACATTAATTCACTATAGCAGATTCTAGTCACAAACTTAAAATTTTTAGAGCTAAAAGGTTTACCATAGTTGTTCATAAGCCTTAAGATTGAAGGCTGAGCTTTTCTGTTGTTTCCATTCCTATGCCTCTGTCCAGTTTTGAATCCTAATAAGTGGAGTGCTAGAATTAACATTCAATGGCACAATATAAAATTGTATTCATAATAATTAAACTCACCAGTGTCATAATTTAGCATGAGCAATCAGCAGCTTAAAATCATGTGTTAGTTAAAAATTCTCTTAAAAGTACAATAATTGAATGTTTAAAATTAAGTATTTGAGAAGGTTAAAATGAAGGACTAAACAGGATAAATACTAGAGAGAGACAGGAGAAAATGTTCTTGGAGTGTGGAGGTTAATTTTAATTGAAGGTAAACTATTATAAGCTAAACAGGTTTATTGAAATTTCAAAGAGACCCATTAACAAGGTAAACAGATCAGCCACAAAGACATAGCTAATAAAAAATGGGCAAGATAAATAGAATTGTAAAATTATTTAATCCAAAAGAAGGTTGGAAAGAAGAGATTAGGGACAAATTATAGGGAAACCACCAAAAAATGCCAAGATAGCACAATTAAATCAACAGCAACACTGAACATGTACAATTGTGTTAAATGCTCCAATCAGAGAGTTGTATGTTGAATTGAAAAAGCAAAGCTCCACTCTAAGCTTCTTATAAGACATACTATAAATGTATATATGCAGATAAGTTAGTAAAACTGAGTAAAAAACCCAACTAAGTCTATAATGGTTTAAATTAGATAAGAATTTGTTAAACTGACACTAAATTCATGAGCTATAGGAAAGATGATTTAATTGTGTTTCATTGACATTAGAATGCTTATTTTTTAAAAGATAGTACAGAAATGAAGTGGCAAGTCATTGAAAAATGTATTTTCAAATCATGTATTTGACAAAGGCCTTATGTATTAAAAGAACCCTTATAAATTGTACTAACAACAAACCACCTAACTTCAGAATATCCAAAAATTTGAACGAACAATTTAAAAAAGTCTTTGGATATCAGTCTTTGGGAATTGCTCAATATCAGTAATTCTGAGTGACATGTAAAACAAAACTCACAAAGATTTGTTTTTATATATCCTCTAGAGTCCCTAATATTGAAGAGGCCATTTGACATCCCCAGAGGATGAGTGTGAGGTGAGACTCCGACACTTCCAATGAGGTGTCAAATGGTAACCGTTTTGGGAAACAGTTTATCAATTTCTTCAGAAGCAAAATCGTCATCAAATGACCTAGACAGTTACCCAACTAAGAATTTATGTAAAAATACATGTGTGTTTCTAGAGCTTGACTC
Organism: Petromus typicus; assembly: GCA_004026965.1. Taxonomy (NCBI): domain Eukaryota; kingdom Metazoa; phylum Chordata; class Mammalia; order Rodentia; family Petromuridae; genus Petromus; species Petromus typicus. The sequence goes on along the minus strand of PVIR01012110.1, from coordinate 22,121 downwards.
ATGATACCTAAAAAGGGGATGCAAGTCAAATGTCTCTCAAGAGGTGAAGGAATAAACACTTTATAACAAAACATAGGAAGTTAGGGGCTCCCTTTCCAAAGGAGTATTATTGTATGATTCCATCTATCAAAAATTTTAGGGAATGAAGCGTAGTTTATAGGATATGAAGCAGATCTGTTGATTTCCGGGAGAAAGGGGAGGAGCGGTGAAGGGGGAAGAAGAGAGGGGAACAAGGAGATTGAAGGGGCGATGCTTTCCAGAATGGAAATGTGTCAAAGCTGATCAAACTATCTTTTTTTGTTTTGTGGTGTGGAGAATTGATCCCAAGGCCTGACACCTCCTCAATAAGTGCTCTCCTGCTAAACTGCACCTGTAGTGTCTCAAGTTATAGTCTTTTAAATAGGTACTCTTTTTTTACCTGTCAGTTATACTGCAGTAAAGTTAGACAGTTTTCAAGGAGCGGATGAACCTTCCATCCTGTGGGCAGGCCTCTCAGGTTGTGGCTGGCTGAATGCAGAGTCTGCTTCTCCTGACACTGCTCAGTCTCTGCCCTGGCCTGGTGTCTCCAGTAGTGTAGGCAGAGTCACCTAGTGAGAGGCCTGGTAAGGATGTTCAGGGTTTCTTTCATTACTCTCAGACCTTGAATTTCTGGGCATTGGATTGCAATACGGAGGTGGGATGGATCCAGAAAAATGTCTTGCTAGGGACTATGCCATTGTGTGAGTGTCATGGTGAGGTTACTCGGATGGATGGGGCAGGTCTCTCATGCAGGGTGACCCAATGAGTGGCACAATCGGGACTTGAGACAAACACAAGATGAATGCAGTTGCCACCTAAGTCATAGGGTACTGTCTTCCAGGAATTGTTCTTTAACAAGGAGAAGATGTACTAAAAGCCAAGGTAAAATGCATAGTGCAGTGAATATGTAAGCCAGTAACTGTCATTTATTATCATTCTAAAGTATTATGTACTGTATGTAATGGTGTGTGCTATACTTTTATAGGATGGGGAGAGTATTTGGTTGATTCCACAAGCACAATTACAAACATGTGAGAACAGATTGTTCCAGGACATTGTTCAGGCAATGACGACATCATGGAACAGAAAAAAGGGCTCCATCACTACATTTATGAACCATATCTTGTGTGGTTGACAAGATGTTATGCCACACGTGAGCATGTTTCCTTTACTATGCAGTATATTGTTTCATGACAATGTTAAGAGAGGGAAGAAAGGGCTACATGTGGGTTCCCAGCAGGCAGTGTTGTCTGACTGGACACTGTCTGGTGGTCAAGATGTACATAAGCTCATACAGGTAAAAAAGATGTGGGAAATTACATTGGGCCAAAATGACAATGATTTCTGGGACCATGTATAAAAATTAACATCATTAGAAATATCTTAATAACTAGTACATTCCTCGAGGCTGTGGTGAATGTAAGTAAATATAGTACAATAAATATAGAATATATTATGGTTCAGTTTGTTTTGCCTTATAAAATCAGAAGTGTTTATTCTTCAGTAAAATAAAGCTGCTAGTATATACAAATCCTGAATTATTTGGACACAGTCTGCCTTTACTGTAACTGCCTTGAGCTGTGTGTTTTTGATAACTGAAAACAGACATTTCTCTATACAAAGAAATTTATTTTTTGATTTTATTAAACTTGGTGCATATTGAACTAACTACTTTTAATAGAGAAAAATATACTGACTTTGCAGAAGAGTGTTATTAATTTAATTCCTTTTTTGAAAATTCTGTTCAAATTTGTGATATCCAGAAAAGGACTTTGTAACAGGATATTTCTTGGCTGCAAGTCTGGGCTGACTTTATAGACCTGAGATACATGTATTTCCTAGCATTCCTTACAGAACACACCTCGGTCATTTCTGACAAAAGGTACAATCAGGGCTCTTTTCTTTTTTCTTTTTTTTTTGAGACAGGGTCTAGCTTTTGTAGTTTAGGCTGTCCCTAAGCTCAGCCTTGAACTCATAGCAGTCCTACTGCCTCTGCCTCCCACATGCTAGGATTACAGGTGTGAGCCACCATGCCTGGCATGATGGTATGTGGTGCTGATTGCTGCACCTAGCAGCATTGTTATATATGGTTACCAGATCAAACCTAGGTCCTTGCACTTGCAAAGCAGGTGCTGGAACCACTGAGGTAAATCCCTGGCAGGGCTGTTGATTTAAAAAAACAAAAACAAAACTTTCTCAATGAAAAATTTTTCTCAAACTACAACTAACTGGCTAACATTTTATCATAGGGTCTTTTATCATAGGGTCTACAACAAAGTCTTTTAATTTTGCTAGTTAGCATCCTTAAAATGCATTTTGTAATTATGACAGTTATTTAAAAGGGTAACAGTGGACCCAGCCTTCCCTGGTGTTGACGGATAAACCAAGGCTGGGTGTGACTTGCCTTTCTTTCCATCCTGGAGCTGATAGTGAATAAAAGCCCAAATTAAAAAAAAAACAAAACAATAATTTCATGAGAAAATTAAAATCAAAACAAAATTCCTTTTTAAGGTACAAAGTGTCATGTGCTGCATGGGATGAAACCGTCAGTCATGATATTGAATCTAGTACTTAATATACAGGTGGTTGCAGTGCAACCTACTTAGTTGACATGAGTTGTATCTGGTGTTCAAATCGCTGATCACTCCCTGGTGCATCTTTCAAAATAATGGCTGCTGAACAATAGATTCACACAGAATGCTGTAGAAAATGTTAATGAGCAGAAAGATGTCAGCATTTCATTGGGTGATAAGTTTTGTTTTTTTTTTTTTTCTCAGAGATGCTCAAAGTTATGACTTGCCAGTTAGGAAAACACTGGTAATCTGGGTAATCTATGCTGTTTGTCCAAAATTATCTGAATTTGGCAGCTGTAAACCTGGAAATAGAATAATGATTTGGAAGGTTCCCTTATGTTAAATAATATGTTTGTATAAAATTTCTAATTTCATTTCTTACAGATTGAGCTAGTTAGTAAAATAACTATCTCACTTTCTTGGCTTTCTGTTGCTGCTGCTCTCTTCATAGTATAAATGAATAAGAAGTAACAGCTCGTTGGTTTGTTCAATGGAGACAGCTTAAGTGGTTAATTCTGGTCTCAAAACAGATTGTTTCCTCCAAAGAATTGTGTGATTTACATGATAAGTAGACTATGTAAGTAAAATAACTTGTTAAGTTTGTATTTGAACCTAATTTCACCAATTGTCCATTAAACAACAGATCTTACAGAACGTCCCTGGGGGTTAGTTCTCACTGAAGAATTTACCTGAAAAACTCATGCAAAAAATTATTTACATGCTAAAAAATTTCAGTACACTTTTTTTTCTAAATGGAGAACAAGGAGATCTGGCATATTTCATGCTTGCTTTTGCTTCTATAATGCCCTTGTTGGAGAACAGCTATCAACACTCCAGTTAAAACTGTAATATTTGTGAACCTGTTAGATATGGAAGATTTCTTATTTCTGTTTAAAAGGCTGGAGTCAGTTTACTAGAAGATGAAGATTGAAAGAATAGAAGCATCTTTAGTGGCAGAGCTCATTGTTGGAGATGATGTGAGAGACTGTTCTGTTCAGCTAAATGGCCTTGATCAAAATGGCCTTGATCAAAATGTATAAACTCTGACACTGAATTTCTGTTCTTCACGTGGAGAGTGTTTATATCCTTGGACCTTGATCTAGTGAGTACAAAAGAATATTATAAAAAGATGATAATTACTTCTTGTATTTGTCGGTGTCGATTTTCCCCTCTGTGGTAATAGCTTTCATGTCACCTGAGAACAGAACATTTTCTTATTTACTCATGGTGGTTATTTTCCCATGTAGTTTTATCCTCTTCTATATGGGCTACTCAGTTTTTATGCTTTGATGATACCTTGCTGTGAGAAAGACTAGTAATTACATCTAATTATAAAAGATTAAAATGCTGTGACTCACAGAAATAAAGCAACTTGATTAGGTTTTATATCAGCCATATACCCCAAACCCACATTTTACACTTGAAATTAGCTTACACCTGTCCAGCAGTTTAATCACAGGGTGTAAATGTCCATCATCGCGCTTATTCAGCCAGATGCACTTTGCTCCACAGTATGGCCTTGCCGCGAAGAACTCATCTTCCCCTAAGCAGAAAGACAAAAGCTAGTTGAATTATTTTAAACCTTAGTTTGCTTCATAATACATTAATTTTATCTCATAAATGTAAAATTCCTGTAACATGTAAGAAGTGATTAATAACTATGTTTAAGTGAACAAAGACAAGGAGAATTTTTAGTTTTGTTTTTTAGCAAAGAATAGATTATTTTCAATTAAGATTTTTCCAGGATAGGGAAAATAAAATGCAGTCTAGAAATGTTTGTTTCCTTTTAAAAATGAGGCACTTCTTTCTTTTCTCCTTCTTTTCATCCTTTTTTGTTTTTTATTTTTGGCTCTTTGTGAAGTTCGCTTTTGTTGCAGGCCCGTTCATGAAGACCCCTCTAACACAGGCCCTGTTCCCCACCGTATGGTGGAGCAGAGGGAGGCACTGTACCCAGATTTGTGCTGAAAACACACAGGAGCATAGGGGTGGGGAGAAGGGAGGAGAAAAACCAGCATGAAAGCTTCAAAAGATTAAATTCCAAATCCACAGTGTAAGAAGTTCTCACTTATTCATCAAACATGAAAGTCTTAATTTTCTGAAATAGAGTATATTAGAAAGTTTTCTTGGATCCCATCACGGGATATTTCTGATAATGTCTTGGAATACCATGAGTTCTGCCATAGAAATCCGAGTCAGGTGTCCCTGTGGGTGATAAAATGCTTTTGCTCTGCAGGTGGGTACATGGTCTGCAGCCACGTTGTGGGGATGAAAAGCTGTGGTCAGGATCGCTAGGAAAAAGGATGGGATTAGACCCACCATATGAGGAGTCCACTTTCTAGTCCATGGGCGGAACCTCTTGCCTTGTGTCTTATGTGGTCGGAAGCACAAGGCAGGCTACTTTGATAAGAGATCAGCCCTGCACATGAGCGTCCCTCTCTTCGGACTTCATCTCTAAAACATCCATGTCCTGGTACATGACCTTGGGATTAGAACTCCTGTTAATGAGCTAAGAGGACACATTCAGCATTAGCCTTAGTGCTGTGACACTTCCCACATTGTCACTGCTGGGAAGGCTGAGGTGGGGGGAGAAGTGTGAACAGCGCCTAAGCCTGGGCCGGTTGGTTTCCCAGCACATTCGCACCTTGTCCTGGGTGCTAATGAGTCCTGTCTCTCCTTTGCTCTTCATTCTGTGGTTGATTGATTTGAGAAAGTGTGTTTTGAACATCTTTATTTGGTCTGTTTTATAGCATTGGAAACAGCCACTGTGTGATCTCTTCAGAGGTGATCGCTATCTCAGTCAATTCTTTCCTACAAAAATCCAAAGTCATGCTGTTTGTACCATTCTTAGAATACAGATATTCCTTGTTTAACCATCTATTCAGTGATTGTTTGGGCTTAAGACCAAGGAGTGCTGTTTAGTCTTCTGATCCGTCCCTTAGATTTACAACCTGTCCTCCTTTGTACAGTTCCATCCATCTTGCTCAGGGCCTGCCTCAGTGTCTTTTTTTAGTACATGATACTACACCTTGTTTATACAGCACTGTAATTTTTTCTGATCATTTATACAGAATTTTATGTTCTGTTATTGATGACAGTATTATACAGAAGAGATGCAAATAAGAGCAAAGTCATCAAATTTGTTTCTTTCAGCCATTTCTTTGTTCCGAGTACTATAATGTGCATTCTATGTACAGTTTCTCCGTTAGCAACCAATTCAATTTTTGACCTCATTGCAGGAGCAAAGTGTGGTTTGTAAAGGAGGAATATCTGTAATTTATTTTTTAACTAGGAGCAGTTATTATTTAAAATAATTTTTCCTGCATACGTTAATCAGGTAAACAAAATTGTCATATTAACATAGTAGCTTTCTCTGTCTTTATTTTGCTATGCCATTAAGCTACTTTCACAAACATGTAATTTACTTTCATTTGCATTAAGCAGGTAACACTTTTGTACAAATTTTGGGTTAAATTTATTATATGGTTGGTTGATTTGAGAAAAAGTGTGCTTTGAACATCTTTGTTTGGAATTAAATTTATTTGGATCTGCAGCTTGGATCAAATGGAAGTAAATCTTCTTTAAAGCTCTGTAGCAACAGTATTACTACACGGTAGGGTTAAAATGTAACCTTTACTCCAGCCTGATCTCTTTATTATGCTATGTTCTTGAGTTCTGTGAATGAAAAATATATCTTCTTATATTGCTAATGATAAGTAGGCAAAAGGAGACTCCCGCACTTTGCATAATATTTCTTTCATCCTTGTTATCATTAACTTATTAACATCTTTATTACAGAATGTAAATAAATTGATACATTTACTCTAGGTGGAAGCGCTAATATTTAAAAGTTTTTACTCTCATTTAGCTGCAGTTTGACAAGTTGACAATTCAGAAATAAGTCACTGCCATCAGGAGAAAAGGGATTTTCTCAAATTATAAGAAGCATTTCTCAGTTAAAGCTGTTACTAGGTGGGCCTGCTGCGTACCAAGGTCTCTCCAAGCTTTCCCGTTCCTCAGTCACTCATGTCCAGAGAAGGAGCACACTGTGACAAGCTTCCTCCCTTCCCTCAACAGTGGCTTCACGGAGACAGTGGAGCAGATGTACTGAGATGACAAAATATGGAAGGGACACTGAACTTCAAGGGTCAGCTGATTTCTACCTGAAATTGGTGCCGGTAGTGTGTGGAAGCTGCTTGAGTTCATAAATCTAATTGCTGTTTCTCATTGAAAAGGTTCAGAAAAATTGGTGATGAGAGATAAGGGCTTTAGGGGAGCTCTTCTCTGTAGTGTGCTTGCATTTAAGTAACAGGTAGAGCAAATGCAAGCTAGAACAACTGTGGGATGCAAACGTGAGTTCTGTTCACTGATGCCGGCTTTCTGGCGAGGTATCCCACAGCGAGTGTCCCTCCACTCGCTCGCCTTCCTCACAGACGCCTGTAGCTGCTCCTTCTGTGGGCACTCTCTTCTCTCCTGTTCACTGCAGACAAGGAGCTTCACAGCCTTTTTGCAAAGCTTGGTCAGGTTGTTGCTCTAAACTCTGTCCATGCAAACTTCCTCCAGAGGACAGTGCCTGTGAGGTCAGCGTCCTTGGGCCTTGCTCTGGGTGAGACCTTTCTTATTGTCATTCTACTGTCTTGTCCTGGCTCTGCTTTTCTTCCAAGGACTTAACTTTGTTTCTACCCTAGATCTGTCTTTCCTCTGATAGAAATATCTCCTTTCTTCCCTCTGGTACACAACATTTTTTTGCTTTGGTAGTTTTTCCCTTTATAAATGAGCCTCTCCTATTCATCCTCTATTATCATGTTTTGTTTTGCTTTGCTTTGTTTTGCTTCTTCCATAGCTTTTATAGTCCCAGGCCTTATATTTTGCTTGTGGTTCCTTGTTCCCATTTTCCCCATTACAATGCATGCTCATTTCAGCACAGCCCAAGTCTCTTGCTCGGGACGGTGCCCCAGCATTGTGGGAAGCGGTGCAGTCTGAACAACTTGGGGTGTTCACTGCCTGAAGGGTCACCTCATGGAGCTGGGAAGAAGTGATTCGTGATGCTTGTTAGCTGTGCTCTACACTCAGTATAGAATTGTCTATATGCCATTCACTACCTCTATGTGCAGCCTGTTTTTTAAAAAGCCCAAAGTCATCCATCAGTTTATATTAGCAAAATCTTACCAAAAAAAAATTATCCATCTATTCAAAGCAAGTTCTAAGGCAGCACTCTCAAGAGCACAGACATCCCGTTGTTCATCTCCGGTCAGTAGCTAGAGCCTCTCAGAGGCATCTTGAGGAGGAGTCAGCCATGTGGTATGAGTGCTGGTGTGGGGAGATGTTTCAATGAGCGAATGCAACAAGCAGAAACATGTGCTTTTTGACCTCAGGGTACATTTGGGAGCTTTCAGGGCTGGGGGTGGCTGATGTGATGGCCATGGCCTGGGACAGATGTAGAAGAAATAGTTTGGAGAGACTCTTAGAATAAAACACAGAGCACCACTACAGAAACATGGGAAATGTGTGTATTGAGAAAAGTTGGGGATAAGGATAAGTATGTGGAATAAGATCAGAGCTTGACAGACTTAGAGAAAACCTTCCTAAACAACTCAGCAAAGTGCAGGTGTTATGGGGTCTGGCCCATGCTCACTGACTGTGTGGCCTTTACGGAGCTGCTGAACCTGTCACCTCTAGTTTCTGTGGCGCGGCTCCCTAAGATAGATTCCAGATGCATTTGTGTGGCTCATGGGGATTGTGCGAGTGAAAGGCTTCAGCCCTGAGTTACCTGCACCACCACTTACATAGTTGGTGTTTGTTAGTATATAAAGAGATACAACATCAATGTCATGCAGTATTGGCAGAGGTCTGTTGGAGAACCTGGCTGAGGTGCTCGAGTCAGCACTTTGGAAAGCTGAGGTGAAGATGGAAAGGGGGCTGGATGGGAAGAGACAGCTGCATGGCCATGGCAACAACAATCCTTCCATGCAGCACTCGGGCACTAAAACCCCATTTTCCCCAGCAGTTTCTGTACCTCTTAAGATGAACTAGGAGTTGAAGGGCGATCTCTTGATCTGAAAGAGAAGAAAGTTTGTAGTGACTCTCTGGCTTGCTGTGGACACCATGCGCCTCCATCTGTGCCCCCTTAGTGAATTGTCACAAATTGTTCTCAGCTGTGGGTGCTGAAGATGTGCTGGGTATTCTTAGGACATAGATATAATTCATTGTCCCCATTTGGTGCGGATAAAACATGATGCAAAGAGATTATATATTCTACATATGTTTGAACTAGAACTCCAACAATGCTGGCTTGAGTACACATTTGACCACTATTTTATAGGGAAAACACCTTTGATAAGTTTCAGATTTTATCAGTTTATATTTTACAGTACAATTGGATTCATTGTGACAAAATATAAACATGCTTTGATCGATGATCCTCTCTTGAGTCTTTCTGCTACTTTCATGTTTTTTTTTCTAGATTCCACATGTAATCCTTATGTTTGAGTCTGGTTTATGTGACCTAATCTAGTTACATGTTTTTGTTCTTTGTAGCCCAGTATGATATTGTATATTTACTGCTCCATATTTTCTTTAATCATTCCTCAGTTTCCGAGACCTGTTCTATAGCCTGGCTATTGTCAACAGTACTATGCAACACGTAACTATGCAGGTGTTTCTGATGCTGATTCTGATTTCTTTGAGTGTGTGTCTAGTGGTAGAGCTGGGTCGTACAGTTCTGTAAGGAACCTGATCTTCACAGGGACCTCACTATATCACATCCCCCAGAAGTGTATAGACAGTCCTTTTAGGTCACAACAAACCAGAATGTATTAGTTTTTGTATCCTTGAGAGCTTTCTGACTGGAGTGACTTGAAATTTCAATGTTTTGATTTACATTTCCCTGATGACTAAAGAGGTTGAACATATTTTCATATAATAACTGACCATTTGTATGTTGTCTATCAGTTCTCTTGCCCATTTACTGATTAGATTACTTATTCTTTTTGTATTTTTGTTGGGTTGTACATATATATTCAGAATATTTCTTCTGTCAGAGGAATAGCTGACAGATTTCCTGCCATTCTGTAGGATTTTAGAGGCACCAGAAGCCCTTATAAGACAGATATGCACACACGCACACACTAATGCATGCATGCATGCACACACACATGCATATATGGACTCCAACTTGGGGACCATCTTCTTGACCCAGATTTTTATGTTTTTGTGACTTCTCAGAGGACTCGGGTACACATCTAAGTTTAAAGATCATTGCTTTTATTTGTGGGTCAAGTATCTTAAACCAGAACAAATTCCCCTGCATAAATAGCAATGAATAGGAAGCTTAGTCAAGATAAACTGAAAAACTTACCTGGAAACACTTGGCAAATAACTGATATCCCTGGCCCTTAAGCATACCTATCTGATAAGTAGTGTTGATTACTGCAAAAAAATTGTGATTTGCATCATGCATTATTTGAGCTTGAAAATATTTAGTTCAAATTTCATGCTTATAGTTTAGATTTTTTAATATGCTGAATATCACCTAACTTCTCCAGGTGCTAAATTCTTCTTTAGAAAAGTGGAGGTTGTAATTTTGTTGTAGTGATCTGAGCAAGGTAGGTCCAGTGAGAGCTGCGCTGTGTATGTCATGTTGTTTGTGTGTGTGTGTGTGTGTGTGTGGTACCAGGGATTGAACTTGGGACCTCGTGCTTGCAAGGTAGGCACCAAAACCACTGAACTAAATCCCTAGCCATGTACCCCTCTGAGCAGCATCCCTGAGGCTGTGGTAGGTGAGTCACACATTTCCTGTTTTCCATTAGGAGGAAGCAGAAATCTTACCTGACTTTAAAGTCTGGAGCATTTGTTTTTAGTGTTAAAATATGCATTAGTTTGTACTTCTCTGCTATTACAATATCCATTCATTATAATCTGAAAGACATGTTCTTGTGCAGACATTAATGGTTATCTCTCAAAATGCCAGATGGTTCCATCAACAACTTAAGAAATTTATGAAATTAATTCCTTCTAAACGTCACATGTAATTCTGTTTCAGTGGCTTCAAACCACAGATTTCATTTGAATTCTGAGAAAATTAGAGAATAATTTTCCTCATAAGCTCCAAAATGGCATTTTGCTTGCCTCTTTGTAGTACTGTCTTATATTGCTACAAAAGATAAACAAGTCTAGAGCACAGTTTTGCATTAGCCTATAAAACATTTCATTTTTCTTCATAGTCCTAATGGAACTGATATATTAAAACACAGGAGAGTTAGTGGGGGAGGGGACTTTCTATGGGATGTTATGTTCTATTCTCCTTTTTTCCATCAGATTCATTTTCATTATCACCAATTAGGAAGGGTTGGGGTGTTTGTGCTATTCTACTGTGGCTCCATTTACAAATTCCACTTTTGTTTGAGCTAAGGGCTGCTGTCCACTTCCATTAGATAGGAGCTGTCCTCAGGTCTGCGTGAAGCCTGTGAAGCATGGCTTTCTGAGTCAGGACTCTACCCTGAATCATCTTCGGTACTTATCCAAGGTGTTAATTCTCTGTTTCAAATAAATGTGTTGTAGTCGCCATCAGTTCTTGTACTGACTTGGGAGAAGTATTACTTCTTATTCTGGACTTAATAGAATGAAAATTGGTTCCATTCTTAGCTGTGTAACTTGTTACCCATGAAATCTTAACCAAGTCAAGAAGGCTTCGTCTATAAAATATAATTCATAGTGTGTCCCTGAAACTTAATGTTCCAACTGTTCTACAAGTGTAAATTGCCTAAGTAGATATTTAGAGTCCCAGAATCCTTACCAGAGGGTGGTAAGTTAGCTAAGAAAGACTTAGAAGTCTGAGCAACACATCAGTTCATATTTAAATTAGATCAGTCCTGCAGCCTGAGTGTGTAGGGTGTTGAATAAATTATCGTCCTCTTCATGAACTATGTCATCACTATGCGGTACAGTTACAGAACCAGCGCTCAAGACATTTGCTTCAGGGTTATATTGCTCTTTGCTCACTGAAGGGCCCCTCTTCATGTGGCCTACCAAGCATGGCTTGTTATTTAACAAACCTTGTTATTCAAGTCAATTCTGCCTTTTTCTGAATAATCTGATCTGTCACTTTAAGGAGAGGATAAGTTCATCTGATTGGCTTTGAAAAGTCTTTTTGTCCATCCTGACTTTGTCTGTCTCTTCTGTCTTCTGAGGAGAGTGCTGGGCGCTGGTCCTGACCTTGTCACCTTTCACTACAGGACATTTTTAACCTTGAACTGTGCTTCCTTTCTATTGGTAGTTTCTGCCTACATCAAAACATTTAAAATTTCTTTTAAATAAATGACAAAAGGTCATTCTTATCTTTAAACTCTATTTACTACATACATATATATATTTTTTTGCCACAAATGAAATCATAGAATGACCTCTGACTAGAATGACATAGAATGACCTCATACCCACCAGATCCTCTAAACAAGAGCAAGACAAGATGACAGCTCACAAAGTGATCGTTACAACTTCCGCCTGGGACAGTTGTAGTGGCAGGTCTGTAGGACCCCAGAGGGCAGAGACGTGCAGTCCGGTGGCGCACATTAGGAAGAGTCGCTTGGAATGTTCAAGCACTGACCCCGTAACCCACGCCCCTGTGGTGGACATGCGCTTCTACTTTCACGGGTGGGTTTTTAGGTCTTTTGCCTCTTTTCTGATTAGTTTATCGTCTTTTCCTTTTACATTTGTTTCTTTTATCAAAAACTTGACCCTTAGATTTTGTCATTTCTAGATGAGTGTTTCCTTCTCTAAATTATGATTATAAATCTTTATTAATACTTGATGATACTTGTCCTTTCTATACTGTTAGTATAGAAAACTTATCATTTTTATCCTTGACATAAGATTACTGTTACAGATTTTCTTGGAGCTAATCTGGATCAAAGTGATTCTTTTGCTGTACTTTGTCTACATCAAGTGCTACTTTCTTCGAGGTCTGAACTCTGAGATGTACTTGAGTATGTCATCTGTGGTTCATACTAACTTGCTGAGTTCAGTTGTAAGGGGTGGTGGGAGTAGCTCAATAAGAGCATCTGCATATTTGCCTATTTAAGACTCTAGGCTTAATCCCTAGAATTGTAAAATGATAAAATTCACATGCAGCAATAATGTACAATAAAAACATATGTCAGACTCATTGAAATGGTGGAGACACCCAAAGCACAGTGAAGTTCAGCATCCTCCTGACACTGCAGAGGTGGCCAGCGTTTTGTGCTTCAGGAGTGCCCTGCGTGGTGCCTCAGTGGAGCTGTTGTCAGGTCAGGTATTATTCTCAAAAATGAAGCCTGTTTGGGTGAGAGAAACAGAATCAAGAGCCACATAAGAGTGTGTATCCTGAGGGCCTGGATGCAGGACTTGGAATAGAAAGGGTTCAGAGGAGATTAAAGCTGGCCTTGAGGAAAGTGATGGGGTTATTGGAACTGGGAAAGAAAACCAAAAATTTGTTTTCCCCTCACAATTTAGAGCTGTGCACTAGACTGGGTATCTTTATTTTTTAGCTTTTTTTGAGACAGGGTCTCGCTTTGTGGTTCAGGCTGGCCCTAAGCTCAGCCTCAAACTCACATCACAGCAATCCTCCTGCCTCTGCCTCTGGAGTGCTGGGATTACAGGTGTGAGCCACCACGCCCAGCACTGTGGTATGTGGTACTGGTTGCTGCTAGGGTGAGTCTCCACGTCCAGTATGGTATGTCGTTACCGGGGATTGAACCCGGGCCCTTGCTCTTGCAAGACAGGTGCCGGAACCACTGAGCTAACTCCCCAGCCCCTAGACTGGGTATCTTTATAAATAGCAGAAGCATCTTTTTCACAGTTCTCTTGGCTGTTGAGTCTTAGGTCAAAGCACTCGCACACTCGATGTTAGGTACGGGTGCTTCCTTGCTCCCAGGTGACTTTCTGCACTGTTGTCACATAGCTAAGGCACTGAGTCTGTAGAGACATGATTGCCTTTCATCATGGCGCTACTGTCATTAACAATAGCCTTTCACAGGCTGCCTCCAAATGACACCATCACCCTGGATTAGGTTTCCATAAAATTTGGGATGACAGTATAGTATTAGCGACATACTGACTGCACTTCTGGGCAATTGGTGTCTGAAAATACCTTCATTTTTTTTTTTTTTTTTAAAATTGGTTGTAGTATATTCCTCCAGTTCACGAAGAAGATCTTTAACATCAGTGATTTCTTTTGGAATTATTTCTCCCTAAACCTCACATTTTATGGGGAAGAGTAGATTTAGTTAATAGCAGTCAAAGGGCTTGTTATCAGTTACGTTGATTAGTTGACACCTTATTAATATGTAATGGTTATCGGGAACTTAACTGTTTAGTTGGTTTTCAGTGATTTTCTAGATAGGTTTCACTGCCTGCATTTTTCTTGTGTATTTTCTGTATTACCTCAAACCTGATTTCTCTATTCCTTACCTTAAAATTAGTATTTTCAGTCAGTACAGTGCACCTTGTTCTGACAGATAAATAAGGGCCATCTTTTAAGAGATGACCAGTGAATCAGATTAAACAAAAGGAGAAACCTGAGGATTGTCCCTAAGGTAACTTCGGAGCCCTCCTGCCCCACCAGCAGAAGGCTCCCTGTCCACCACAGTCATTTACAGGAAAAGTACGAGCTGCGCTGCAAGATCACCAGAGTTACCAATTCAAAAATGGGTTTTGTGTTTGTAAACAGTATTTTTCAGCTTGACTTCTGAATGGTTGGCTAGTCCAGAAAAGTGCAGTATTTTGATATGAACAACTACATTGTTTAATTTCTTTCCAACCTACAGATTAAAAGCAAAATAGAACTAATTTGTGAATGATGGGTTCTTGTTTATTAGTCAACAACAGAAAGTTCTGATAATGTATCTCCTCTTTTTTATATTTCCAAGGTGGTACACCTAAGTCTGCCAGTGTTACTGTGCATTGGGAAAGATGTCTTATGTGTTGGCCAAATAAAACGTTTATGGAAAGTGCTGTCCTTCAGAAAGATCTCTCTAAAGGATGGTGTGTGACAGGCTCATAAGATGAACTACTAGGCCTGTGGATATTGAAGGAAGAAATTTAAATACCAATGCTGGTCATCTTACAGTAACAATGAAAACTGATAGATTTCAAAAATCTCTCTCTTATATTTTATTTTTAATGTGTTTCTTTGTATTTTAGCCAGCATTTTTCTTAGGGTGGGGGAAGAGTCATTGCTTGTTCATACATTGCATGCAAAGACAATTTTTCTTTTGTAGGCAAATTGGAAGCAAATCAGTCTGTCACTTTATATAGTGAGGGAACTAATCAGCAACACTATCATGTTCACGTAGTACTTTTCAATTCTATCAACTGTTGTTGATACTTTGCATAGCATGTTATGGCAGCATGGTCTTGGAATTGTATCATCTAGATGTCTCCACCTGTCTTTATTTTGCCATGTGGAAGAAATGGTGGCCTGTGCCTGGTGAATTCAGGACAACCCATTCTCAGAGATGGCACATGGTAAAGCTAGCATACAAAAACAAAATGATTTTGTATTCTATTCAAAGTTGGGCTCACAGAAAATGGTTTGTTTTCACTATGAAAGTAATTGAAATGTAGTTTTGCATTTGGGGTTGTAATTTTTTAGCCATCAATATTTTCTAGTGGAGAGAGAAGCCAGCATGGATTGTTCTTCAGGAAGAATGAATAGTGCCGTGGTAGAGTCTCTGATCAGTGCTCCTCTGACTCAGTTCACCTTAGTAGGCACTGTTTAAGAGTCAAGTGCTTCTGTGTGCAGCAGAGTCCTGAACTCCACCACTTCCCATATTGTGCTTTTTAAAAAGTGATTGTCTTTTTCAACCACATTCAAATAAACATTTTGGTGCTGAGTACAACCTGATTCTGATTATGTGGAGTGCAGAATTCTAGGGATCAAATCACCAGCAATTTGCTTCTCCAAGTTGCTTTCTTAAATCAGCTTTTAAATAGATTTATGTTGCCTGTGGATATAAAGCGGTGGAGCAAAACTAAACCTTCCTGACTTCTAAATCAGCATTTAAAGAGCTATAATTCATATTTAATGAAGAAAAACAGCTAAATAAGCATCCACAGCATTTAAATAGAGACTTTATGCTCATGAAGTTTTTATTCTCTGCTAAAAGCCCCTTTACCATATATTTTTATTATACTTTGATGCAGAATGCTAAAAGGAAGTTGGATATTGTTAAATTGCTATTAAATTATAAGAGAACAAATATTAGGAATAAATTTCAGCTCAGTTAACTAGAACAGGATTGGCAATTTTCCTAACTTGTGCTCAACATTTAGTTTTTAAATGGAGAAAATGTTTTATTGCCAACAGAACATGAAAGAGGATTGAGGCCAGATGTCTCTGACCTTTTGTGCAAGGATGAAGTGCTTTGTATTTCCAGGCAAACCATTCTGTGTGCACATCCCTACCCTGTGGTGGGCACTGATGGGGTTTCAGCTGTGATGTTGTTTGATCATTTCCTGTGGAGCGAGGATGGGCTGTTGAGATCTGCTTGCCTGAGGGCAAAGTAAGGTTGATAGTATGATGCACATGTGTCTGGGGCTGCACTACTGCACAACTATGAATACCTTGAATCTTCACTATCCAAAAATATCTCAACTCTGTTTCAAAAGTAAGTGCAGGATCACAGTGTGCTGATGTCCTCTTTCTCTACTACTTCTCTGAGACATTATTTTCATTGGTCAGACATCAGTTGTGTTTTACAGTTGCCATTATTTTCTGAAACTGTCCGATATTGAGGAGTGAGAATGTTTAGAGAATGTGAGCTGTGAACAGTGCTGCTTCAGACATGGGGATCTCGGCAGCATCCATTCTTTCAGATGGGAGTAGTGCCTGGGACATCCTATTATTTTATTTTTATTTTTAATTTTTTTTTAGGTTTTTTGAGACAGGGTCTCGCTTTTGTGGTTCAGGCTGGCCCTGAGCTCAGCCTCCAACTCACATCACAATCCTCCTGCCTCTGCCTCCCAAGTGCTAGGATCACAGGTGTGAGCCACCACGCCCGGCACTGTGGTATGTGGGACTGATTGCTGCTGGGTGTGGGTCTCCACACCCAGTATTGTTATGTGGTTACTGGGGAATCGAACCGGGCCCTTGCGCTTGCAAGACAGGCGCCAGAACCACTGAGCCAACTCCCCAGCCCTGGGACATCCTATTATTCTAGGCAGTGAAAATGATACCGTTGGCCTCCAGCTCACTCCATTGCTTAACCACCTGAAAAGTCAAAATAGCCCTGATAGAACATTCAGTGCCTTGGGGCTTTTGCCTATATAGCCAACTGTTTATTAAGTCCTCACATGTGGAAATTTGTAAGGTTAATTACTTTGAACAAGTGGAAATGAACTTCAATATTTATTTTTATTTCAGTCTTCAAATACCTTTGGCTTTTCAAATGTACATCAGTACTTATAGCGATGTATTCTTTCTGTTTTTGTCTGATGCATTATTTTGACCAATACCCAAAGACAGGGTGATTCTGATGAAACAGATCTTCATATACTTGGGGGTAAAACTTAAACTGTTTACTCAGTAGGTCTCCTGTAAAAGAAGGATGACTGCATTTTTCCTGGATTGAGTGGAGTATTCTGTGGGTTCTGAAATGAAGTCTGAGTGGTAGCCAGTGGGCTACCTATTTTAACGTAGAAGAGCACATCCAGCACATCACCCAGTTCTTGGGGGCCTAAAGCAAACTGCCCAGAGTCTACTTTTTTTTTTTTTTTTTTTTTTTTGGTAGTTGAGGCTGGTTCTGAGCTCAGCCTTGAACTCACAGCAATCCTCCTGCCTCTCCCTCCCAAGTGTTGGGATGACAGGCGTGAGCCACCACACATGGCACTATGGTATGTGGTACTGATTGCTGGTGGGCATGAGTCTCCACACCTAGTATTGCTGTATGTGGTTACCAGGGATTGAATATAGGTCCTTGTCCTTGCAAGGCAGGTGCCGGAACCGCTGAACTAAATGCTCAGCCCCCAGAACATAGTTTTATGGGAGAAAGTGGAAGAAGAAAATCAAGTACGAGGCCACCTGGCATTCATCTCAAATTAAAGCCCATGACATCTGAATCATTGCTTTGTGTTCTACAGGCCCTAGTGGAAGAATTTAAGCCTGGTGTGGGTCTGCTTTGCAGACTGTGGCTTGTGTGTATAGAACCACCTACATCTGAAGGATATTTGCATCTGTTGGTCTGAAATGAAAGCATCCCATGTCAGAATCCTTAGTAAAGATACTTTTCATATCTCACCTCTGCACGAAGCCTACAGAGCACCCTAGATAATTCTGCAGTAGGTTGTGGTGTGTTAGTGTAGAGGACCTCATAGGTGTGGCAAAGGTAGGGCAAAGGCCTCATTGAACTTTCTTAAAAATTAATAGAGTTTTGACCTTTGAAAAGCAAGGATCAGTTAGAAACAAAACAAAGGTGGGTAAAATCGGTCTGGGAAACTATCGTATCAAAATTAATAGAAGAATTATAAACTTTCCCTTAAGCCCTAAACCTAAATAACTTGTCTTCAATGTCCCCACCTCTAATCTTGCCCTCCACCAAAGGGCAAGGTCACATGATCAGAAGAAACCCAAGGTTAAAATGAAGGACAATCCAGGGAGCCAGTTAGATTCCAGGAGCCAACGTAGGAAACCTCAGAGACCTGGCTGGTGGCAGAGCCCAGGAGTCATCCACTTGCAGGTTCTCCCCATTCCAAATCGCTGACTATTATCTCTTGTCCTCTTTGCTTATCTTCAAATAAATCATCTTTCTACATTTTTAAAAAAATGTTTTTATGAGTTCATGTTAGTAATACAGAATAGTGGTGTTCATTTTGGGGACATGGAAGTACATAACTTATCTTGGTAGTTTTCAATCCTTTTATTTCTTTCTCCCTTTCCTCTTTACTCTCTCTGATCCTTTGTCTACTGAGAGCCTACTTTGTAATATATATATATATATATATATATATATATATATATATATATTTATTTATATATATATATATGTATTTTTAAGTTTCTTGTGTAAAAAATCTTTGAATCTACCTTATTTCACATAGTCCACACATTTTCCTGGAAGTAACATGATTTCATTCTTCATGGCTGAATAATATTTCAGTACATCATAAACCACATTTTCTTACTCCTTTGTATAGACTGTTTCCATAGCTTAGGTGTTGTGAATTGTTCCACTATAAGGTGGGTGTGTATGTATTGCTAAAATATTACATCTTTAATACTCTCAGGAATTACCCAAGAGCAGTATGGGAGGACCAAATAATATTTCTGTTTTTACTTTTCTGAGAAATTTCCATATAGACTTTCATAGGGGTTGTATTATATATTAGTTTTTACAAATTGACTTTATTGGTACATTTAATACATACATTATAACATTCAACAGTGAGAAATTGTACCTGTACACTGTGCATCTTGATTCTCATTTTTCCCTATTTCCATACCTTCTCTAAAAGTTGGTTTCTCAACTTTTACATATTTTGCTGATATTTTACTTTGTATCAGTATTACATGACTTATGTAATTAATTCATTAAAGATTCATTCAGATTGTTTCCAAATTTCTGGTATAGTGAATAATGTTATTGTAATTCTATAGTATGAATAACCCTTTATAGAAAGCATTGTACAATTTTTGTAACTTCTCAGCATTTTTTTTTTTTTTTGAGACAGGGTCTCCCTTTGTAGTTCAGGCTGGTCCTGAACTCAGCCTCAAACTCAGCAGTCATTCTGCCTCTGCCTCCCAAGTGCTGGACTGCAGGCATTAGTCACCAGGCCTGGCACTGTGGTATGTGGTACTGATTGCTGGAGGATGTGAGTGTCCACTCCCGGCATATTTGTATGTGGTTACCTGGGGTCAAACCTGGGATCTTGTGCTTGCAAGGTAGACACTGGAACCACTGAGCTAAATCCCTGGCCCTCCAGCATAAATTTTAAGAATGAGAGTACTGTAGGTGGGCATAGTGGTGCATCCCTGAAATCCTAGCACTCTTAGAAGCTGAGGCAGAAGGATTGCAAGTCTGAGTTCAGCTTGGGTAATATAGTGACAAACAAGAGTGTGTCTCAAAATAATTTTTAAGAAGAAAGCTGGAGAAGTAGCTCAGGGAAATCCTGGATTCAGTGCCTGTTATCTCCCTCAAAATGAGGAATATTATAACAACTACCTGTTTAGCAGAAGTATTCTTAAATGTATTGTCAAGTTGCCTTCTAGAAAAGTCAAACCAAGTTTCACACCCATAGACTATGAGAATGTGTTTCCCCTTTCATTATTCAATAAGACTTCTTATGTTTTTAAAAAAAATTATTGGCAACTATTAGACATGATATATCATCTAATTTTTAAATATATATCTTAGATTACTCAGCTTGTTCAGTGGTTTTCATTGACCTGTCCGTGTTTAACATCTCTCTCAGGGTTCTTTCTGGTCCTGTCATCTGTCTGGACCTTTCCTCTAAGGTATTGCTTTATTCTTATGAATTTAAGACTTTTAAAAATGTAGTTATACTATGTACACTTTTGCTGTTATTGTATGTGTTTAAAATGCCCCCCCACCCCCGGCCCATTTGTGGTCTTGGAGGGGCATTTTCCAGGAAAGTTTTGTTTCTATTTGTACTCATATGTTGATCCTGGGTGGGTTGGCCCAGGACTCAGCGGTTCCACACAGGAGGGTGAATGAGACTGCATGGTCCGGGGAGGTAGGGGAGGGGGCACTGCACTGTGTATGCGCTGTGAACCCCCAGGTAGAGACAGGAGGGCCTGTCTGGGTTTTAATGCAATTACTCTGAGAGAGCCATTGAAAATGTTTTCCTAGGAACAGTAATTTGTGATTGGATAGATGAACAGGCATGTGATAGCTCAGGTCAAGGTCAATAAGCCATTCTGTGTGATTAAGATGATAATTAGAGACATACATTAACTGTCTAAGTCATTAAGCTTTGACAAGGCACAATACAGTTGTAAATTACTAGTGACCTTTAAGAGTTGGTGAACTTTCAAATGTCACTTTCGAAAAAGATTTACTTCAGGGAGCCTACCCAGGAGGGCTTAAGTGCGCTGCCTGACCTGTCCATACCAGCTTCCCAGGTGCTGGGTTCTGCAGTGACATGCTTAATAGTGACCTGATTGCTGGGGGGGGGGGAGGGATGTGTGCTGATGACCACCAGCCCTGTGTCCTCTGAGTACATGTTCAGGAACCATTTCTCTCCAGATTTATCCTGAAGCTCCTGAATAATGTTCACCCAATTAGAAGCCTTCTTTATTTACTTTCCCTGCCTTAGCTATTAATCCCGGGACTTTATAAGCACTAACAAAATGGATGTCGCTTGTACCTTTATGGCCAATGAGTTAATTTTGATCAAGAGGCCGTCACTTCTTATTCTGCACCCTGAAGGCTGCATGTGCAGCTGACTCCGCGACAGCTGTCACAAGCCTATCGTTTAAGATAAGAAGAAACAGAACGTCTTCCTGAAGTGCCTTCATTGCACAGGACACTAACCTCTCTCACATTCTCTCTCACATTAATAACACAAATGTATATGGTCTAAGGGGCACAGTCTCAGGTGTTGTGTTTGCTTCTTTTTTGGTAAATCTTGAGTTGGCTTTTATCCCGTCACTTCCCCATATTGTAATAGACTCTTTCTGATTACAGCGTGTTATCCTGAGGAGATGCGCTGGGGGCTGAGATCAGAACCCCGCGGGGTGCTGGGAGAGGAGCTTGTGAACGGGCTTGATGAGGACCACAAGGCCTTTTGTAAACCCTGTACACGGATACTGTTACTTCTGGCAGTGTGCAGTATTTCGGCCTTTCCCAAACTTTTGAAGCACTGACAAAAAATGATAATAGGAACAATAAGAGCTACCAACGTGAAGAAGAAGGATAAGAATTTAGGACAGGAGATCATCTGCTAAAATCTTTAGGAGCCCAGCAGAAGGAATTGCTTCTTGGAATTGGGGTGGCGGAGTTGCTTTGCTTTTGCTGAGACGTCTGTAGTCTGTATGGACCCTTAATCACTGCGCGGAGTCCGCAGGGCAATGCGCTGTGAACGAGGCTCCATTTGTCAGCCTCCTCCGGGCTGCTGAGTCAGCGTGTGGCAGGGCGACACCAGGGAACGCGGCCTGCAGCGCAGCTTCCCGCCAGCGCCCAACGCTGGGAGACCCTCTTAGCTCATCAGTGTTTTCATCTAAAAATGGCACGAGAGGAAATTAGTATTTTCAGAGGTGAGATAAGCGTCCTGGGATAGCAGTTAGGATGATTGCAGGTGGTATTTTGCAGCATATAGAACGTTGATTCCAAGTCATATAAAATACATATAACTTGTATATAAAGCACATACATGGTAATGCTAATTTAAAAAGTGAGATGCAAAAATTGTTTAGATAATACTGCCAGTTGCTACTTATGGGCCTGATAAATCCAATAGAAAGAGGAAAACAATCAAATTGTTCAATTAGAATTCTCTTAACCTGAAAAAAAAATACAGTGTTGTATAGAAATTACTTGGCTA
>PVIR01012109.1:0-45526 GCA_004026965.1 Petromus typicus | reverse complement strand
ATTTTTGAA
This sequence comes from Petromus typicus, assembly GCA_004026965.1. Classification (NCBI taxonomy): domain Eukaryota; kingdom Metazoa; phylum Chordata; class Mammalia; order Rodentia; family Petromuridae; genus Petromus; species Petromus typicus. The sequence goes on along the minus strand of PVIR01012109.1, from coordinate 45,517 downwards.
TTGGGTCATTGAATTTGGGTGGGCTGATTTTTTTGAGCTCTTTATATATTCTAGATAATAGCCCTTTATCTGAGGACAGCTTCTGCATTCTTAACTAAGTGCTTTCCACCTTAAGTTAGAAGTATGCACATATAAAATACTCTTCCATTTGAGTCACATTCCATTTTTGTTTAAAGAAAATTTTAAAAATTTCATTATAAAAATAAGCCAATAAACTATATTGAATGAAAAATGAATTTTATAAAGATTCAAGAATTATATCGTGGTGAATTTTTTCATCTTGAAATATTTATCTCTTGGTAAAATTTCAGCTTTTTGTCTTGGTTTCTGTTTTCTATGATTTTATTTTATGACACTGTCTCATTTTTCTATTGTTTCATGTTACATGTTTTTACTGTTTATTTCCAGTATCTGTTACTTTCAGTGTCCCTTTTGTCATATAATGTCATCATGTCATCCTTCTGCTGAAGTCCTTTAAAAGGTGAGAGAGGATCTACATACGTGAGACAGGGAGTAAAACAAAAGCCACTTGATTTTTTTCCTCATCTATTTCTCCTTGTTTTATTGACATCCTTGAGCAGATTTTTGTCTTTTCTTTAATATTTTCATGCTGCTGTACAGCTAACTTCTCCAATCATATCACTTTTATTAAGTCACTTCTATTGTTCCAAAACTTTAATAATTCCCTATTAGTTACCTCATCAACTGAATTAATCTTCTTTTACAAATCTTTAGAAATCTAGTTATCCTTTAAATAATATTGAATGAATGTGAGTCACCTATTATCCCTAGCATATAGGGATTGACTCTCTTATGAACATACACAGCTCGCTGATGTTGTTACTTCATTCAGCACACACAGGAGGGAATTTTCTGGAAGAACAAGAAAGGATGTGGAATCTGCTGTTCACTCTGTCCTCAGCCTATCTTGAGGTCTCCACTGCTGTTATACAGAACTTCTCAGAAGACTGACCTCAGGCCTTCCTTACCTTCTCCTCTCAATTTTAATGTGATTTCTTTGTGTGGCCGCAAAGCCTGACCTAGTCAACATCAGTTGTTATCAGCAATGCATGCATATGCTGCTAAGGAGAACAAACTATGTTTATATCTTTTCAGTGTGCTCAAAACATAGCGTTGAATATTTGTTGTGTTTGTTTCTTGTTATGAACCAAAAAAACTGAATTATACCAGCCCTTCTGAACCAGTGTTTCTGTTTAACAGCATTTGCTGTGTAGTTCTGTGGTACAATAGAAAGATGAGAAGAGTGTTCGACACAGCAGCTACCATTAAAGAGTCATCAGTTGAATGCATCCACATCAATGGCCACTTATAAGTGCAATAGGAGCTAAAAGAATTTAATCATTCACCTTGAGCTCATTGTTGGTTTCCATTTCTTGGCTCTGATGACATGTATTAATGTATGAAAATGGGCTTCTTTGTAAAATAAATGCACAGAGAGGTTGGCTTTGGTATGTACTCACAGACTGCATCTGGGTCTCTGATGCACCCCTAACTTTAAGTCTTGAGCTAATGATGAGACCTGCTCTGTCATCAGAGAAGTCATGAGGATGATATGACAAGATGTTATTATCTTATTCCATTTCTAAGGTCAAAAGTAGAGAAGTTTAGCCTGATTATTAATTAAATAGAATTTTTTGAGTGGCCTGGAAACTTAATAGTTATTTATCATAATGTCTATGGAAACTCTCTTAACTTCCAATAACTAACAAGTGGGTTTTGGTTAGAAACTTCTCTTCTGAAGTAGAATTGCTTATATGTGACTTCTTTTGCATAAGAAATAGATATAAATATTTATCAAATGAACAAAAGTACAAGCTCCTGAATATATTGTTTATAGATGAGCTACTAAAATATTTTTATGCTTCCTTAAGAAAAAATTCATTATTTGTTGAATGAGATGCAAATATAAAAATAATAATTACTACTCTCTTTATTAATCTATTCTTTATAATTAAAATATATGAGAACTTCATCTTTTTGTATAAGGATTCATGGATTCCAAGGCCTGTAAGTCTCACACATTATGTAATTTCTGATCTTTTATCTCCTCTTGATCCATTGGAGGGAATGTGTTCTTTTTCTCTCTTATGCCAAATCAAGATTGTTATTGTATTTTACTTTTGTGCCAGAAATTCCATATCATTCATGTAATACACTTGTTGGTATAATAGCATCTGACCACGTGCTAATTCTGTCCAAAGATGCCACATTTCTCCCAGTTGACCCAGGCTCTAACCCTCTAAAAGAGCTCCCAAATGTGTTTAAAGGTAAAACATCAAGTGAACCCCTTTTAGAAATGTTTAGTTTTTTGGTACCAGGAATTGAACTTGGGCCCTAGCACTTACACAGCAGGTGCTGGAACCACTAGAAATGTGTGTTTTTTTTTTTAAAGAAGATGCTCCATTTTTCTCTTGTGAATAAATGTATCTCATTAAAATCCATGTCCATTCCATGTATGATTATTCCTTCTCACTTTAGCTATTTCATTAATGATCATGTCATTTTCCTGTTACAATGAACCAAGATGGTGTGTGGAGTTGGAAAATGCTTATCTAAGGCTTGTAGTCACCATACTTCCAAATGGAGTGTGAGAGCCTGCCCTGGGTGGCACTCACATCATGAAGCCCAAGGAGGACCCTTTGCAGAGGTTCAGCTTAGCATGTTTTCCTTTCTTTTATCCTACATCTTTAGAGTGCATGGTATTTACATTCATCTAGGAAGTAGGTACCTGTGTTTAACATATCTTGATTCTTTTTATTCTCCTTCTCTGCTTACTCACCTTCCTCTCTCCATTTTCATTGTTATTGTTACTAGTTTTTAGTCTGTTTGTGACATACAATGATTACACTCATTGTCGATAGTGGGAACATGTACAGGACACGTCTTAAATCTGTTTACATCCCTTTCCAGTCCCCTCCCCTTCTCCTGCCCTTGGCTCTTGGTAGAACCAGTGGCTCCTTCCCGTTTGTAAAAGATTTACTACTCTGTTTCCTTTTATTAATTTTTTATTTGTACTTTGGATTATTTGAATGAGAGAAACTAAATGATAATTCCAACTTTTATGTCTGATTTATTTCACTTAACATGTTTTACTGTGTGCCCATTTCCTGCATAAATCTCCGATTTATTTTTGCTCATAGCCCTGTAGTCTTCCATTATGTACAGATATAATGCCTTCTTTATCCATTTGTCTGTGGGTGGACATATAGTCTGCTTCTAAGATGTAGCTATTATAAATTGTGCTGCTACACCATTGATGTGTATGTTAATCTATAATATGATGTCTTTAGTTCTTTAGGGAAGATACCTAGAAGGAGAATAGTTGGGTTAAGTTAAATATGTTTTTATTTTTTTAGAAATCTCTATGCTGATCCCCATAATGATTGACTAGCTTACATTCCCACCAACAGTGTGAAAAGTTTCCTTTTTAAACACAGCCACACTAGCATTTGTTATTATTTTATTTCTTCATACAGTAATAGTCATTCTTTATGGTATAAGATTGAATCTTAGAATTGTTTTAATTTGCAATTCTCTAATGACCAGAAATGTTAAACATTTTTTCATATGTTTATTGGCCCCTTTGTACTTTTTCATTTTAAGAAGTGTCTGTTAATTTTCCTTGCCCAGTTGTTGACTGAGTCTCTTATTTGGGGAGTCTAATATTTCTGGGTTCTTTATATATTGTAGATGTTAGTCCTCTGAAGGGTAGCTGGCAAGGTGTTTCCCATTCTGTACATTGCCTCTTCAGTCAGTTGATTGTTCCTTTGCAAAGCTGAGCTTTTAATTTGTTTTAATCCCAGTTGTTGGCTCTTACTCTCATTTCTTCTGCAACTGCAGTTCTAGAAGTCCTTGCCTATGCCTATGTCTTCAAGAGTTTGATCTGTTTTATCTCCTGCTAGATTAAGTGTTTCTGTTTTAATATTTAGATCTTTGACCCATTTTGATTTTAGTTTAGTGTATGGTGACAGATAGGGGTCCAGTTTTACTCTAGTGCATAAGCATGGCCAGTTTTCCCAGCACCATTTGCTAAAGAGCTTATTTATCCTCCACTTTAGGGTTTGGCCTCTTTGTCAATGGTAGCACAGCTGAATGTGTCTGGAGTTGTCTCTGTATCCTTTTTGCTGTTCTATCTATCTATCTATCTATCTATCTATCATCTATCTGTCTATATTTTTTATTTTGCAAACATCATGCTTTAAAAAGATCCCCGAAGCTTTGTAGTAAATTTGAAGTTAGATATTGTGATGTCTTCTAATTTGTTCTTGTTGTCCAAGATTACATCTGTTATTCTGTTTCTTTTCTGGCTCCATATGAATCTTAGGATTCTTTTCTTTACTTCTGTAAGAAGTGGTATTGGTATTTTTACTGGGATTGCATTAGATCTATATGTAGGTTTTGAAAATATGGGAATTTTGACATTATTGGTCCAGCCTATTGAGGAACAGGGGAAATATTTCCATTTTTTCTAATGTGTTTTTCAATCTCCCTTTTTGAGTACTGTGTTTTTCATTGTAGAAGTCTTCCATTTCTTGGTTTGGTTAATTTCTAGATAGTTAAGTTTTTTTAAATGTTATTGTGAATGGAATTGTTTTCCTAATTTCTTTCTCAGTAAGTTCATTATTGGTGTACAGAATTGCCATTGATTTTTGTGTGCTGATTTTATATCCCGCTACATTGTTGTATTTGATTATTAAATGTAAAATCCTTTTTATGGAAGTTTTGAAACTTCTCTGTAGGGGATCATGTCTATCTGCAAATAATGAGTGATGCCTCAGTTTACAAACTTAATTTGTTTTATGATTTTGGGGAAGATGGCTGTGGTTGTGTTTGTCATCCAATAGTCTTTGTGAATGGAAGCAAAATTTTGCTGAACACTTTTATTTGTGAAGTGAATTCTTTGCAGAAAGAAGCACAGAAGCACTCGTGAACCAACATATTATTCTAATTTGACTTTTCCCTTTCCTATCTGTAGGCCTTTTATTTCTTTTTCTTGCTTGAATGCTCTAGTGAATGTTTCAAGTACCATACTGAACAGAAGTGGTGATAATGGGCATCCTTGTCTTGCTGATTTTAAAGGAAAAGCTTTCAGTTTTTCTCCATTTAATATGATGTTGGCTGTTGGCTTGTTATAACTGGGTTTCTTTAGGATATTTTTTTACTCATGAATGGCTGTTGTGTTTTGTCAGAGGCTTTTTCTTTCTTTTTTTTTTTTTTTATGGTACTGGGGATCAAATTCAGGATCTTGCACTTGTGAGGCAGTCACGTTGCTACTGAGCTAAATCCCCGGCCCAATCAGAGGCTTTTCCTAAATCCATTGATATGATCACATGGTTTTATTGCTTGCTTTTGTTTATTTGTTATATTACATGTATTGATTTGCATATTTTGGACCATCCATGCAACCCTGGGATGATGCCTCCTTGGTCAAGATGTATTATCCTTTTGATGATTTATTGCTTTCTGTTTGCCAATATCTTTTTGAAGACTTTTCCATTAATGTTCATTAAGTAGATTGGTCTGTAATTTTCTATTTTAGTTGGATCTTTGTCTTGTTTTTGGTTCAGGTAATGGTAGCTTTCTGAAATGGGTTTGGAAATGCTCCTTCTGGTTAAATAATCATCCAAGACTTGGCAGAACAATGGTTTCATAATGTTGGTAAAGTCCTATGGAATTCAGCAGTGAATACATCAGGTCCTCTGGTTTTCTTACTCAGTAGGCTTTTTGTTACTGCCTTAGTTTTACGGCTTATTAAAGGATTATTCCTAATGTTTATGTCTTCATGATTCTCAACATCTAGGAGTGTGTTCAGTGTCAAGGCCATGCACATGAGAACATCTCCGCCTGAATAATTGTCCATTTGTTTTATCACAACTTCTGAACTCTCTTTTTGAGTCATGGGCATACACATCCATGTCGCTCAATGGCTTTTCAGTATCTTGAGTCTAGCTCACTCATGTTTACTCTTTGACATAAGTCAGTTCTTCAATATTAGAGTTAAATGTCAAGTTCTACTCTCTAAAAATACTTACTTCTGTATACATTAACTCAGTATCCTTTTAAATTTTAATTTTGAGACAAGATTTTATTGTGTTGCCCAGACCTGCCTTTAACTTAATGAGCTTCCCGTCTCAGCCTCTGCACTAGCTAAGATTGCAGGCGTGCACTGCTGTATCTCGATCAGGGTCTTTTTATGACATTCTCACAGAAATAGAATTTGGTTGAATTGCCTCTAGCATCCTAAAACTTTCTAGGGGATAATCTGTTTTACAGTCTGTATGCATGGAACCTAGCTCCTTTTAGTAGTCCACATTTACACGGGGCCAAATTTAGGGTGACAGATTTCCCATCTAAAAGAACTGTTCTCATTTGTGGGCAGATAAGACCAACAGCCTTAGGACACTCAGGACTCTAGCCACCAGAAAGGACAATACATTTCACGGGGTTGCCTGAGGGACATCTGGACAGGAAGTTTCACCTCTTCATGGGCTACTTCCAGCCCTGGCAGTGCAGGACCTCTCCTCCCCTGTGGGCCATCTCCTGGCAGACCCTGTGGGTAGAGTCACCACCCAGCCACAGGCAAGGGCAAGAGGTCAGAGTCCCCTAGGCTGAGCTGCCTCTCTCTGCTTCTTACCCTATGGCTGCCTCCGGTGATAATCTGCCACTCAGCAGCATTTTGAAAAGATGGCTCTGGAGAATTAAAGCTGTCGCTGTGGAATATTTAATAATTTAGAATATTATATCTAAATCCGAGGGTTTTGATATTCTTGAGAAACAGTAAATGATCACTTCAGTTAATAATTCCAAAGAGTGTCCTCAGAAAGTCAGCAATGGCCCTTGTCCATGTCAGTTGTATGTTGCAGGGAAAATTACATTCCACCTACAGCCCCAGGTATGGTGTCTTGGGGGTGTGGGGAGGAGAGAGGGCAAGCATCACGGTGAAGTCAGACGCTGCTTCAGTTCCCTGCTCTGTGGCTGGGGGCAGGCCACCCCTTCCCAGTCCTTTCCCCAATCTCCTGTATCTCTAAAATAGAGATGAGAATTATACCTGTTCAAGTTAAAAAAAAAAAAAGTTTAAGAGCTTATTGTATATCAGCTCTGTTCTAATAGATGGGTGGGCATTCATTCCTTAGCTCTCAGGCCCACAAAGTAAGTATCATCCTTGTGCCCATTTTACAGATAAGAGTGCCAAGGCAGACAAAAATTCAATAAAATCAGGCTTTAGGCCCAGGCTTTCTGCCTCCAAGGTCTCAGAATACATCTTGTCTCCCACACATTTCATAGAATGGTGGTCATGTCAAATTGCATTTTTAGCTCCAATATAAAGTATTGATATAAGGGGTTAGAATGTTGTAGAATAGGAGAACGTGAACATGTGCAGTAGACCCCCTGGTCAGTGTTTCCACTTCCCATGGTTCCAAGAACCTGTAGTCAGCCACGATCCAAGCTCCTTCAGTAAAAAACATCAGAAGCAAACAATCCCTGGGGTTTAATGTCTCTGGTATTCTGCTTCATGTGATGAACTTGGGGCCATGTTGCTTGGTTCTGCCTGGGGTGTCGGTCACTTGTCTGTCCCACGTATCCATGCTGTACACGTGACCTGCCCACGTGCCATTTTGGAGCAGAATTGAGTTTCAGACTGACTGTCACGTGTCCCAAGACTGTGTTCAGGTGACCTTCCTTTTCCTTCTTATTAGCTTCAAAATGCTAGTATAGTGATCCTGGAAATTCAGATAGGCCAAAGAGAAACCAGCAAGTGTGTCCCGTCAGTGAAAAGGTGAACATACAGTAAGCTATTTGGAGAAATGACATTCATGTAATTTTTAATATAACTATAATTATGACTATAATTGTTTTGTCTTTCCACCATTTATTGTTTGTCTCTTACTGTCATTAGCTCACATGTGAAGCTTTATCATGGGTATGTATGATTTCAGGCATCCATAAAGGTCTCAGTGCTGCTGGACTGTACATTCGTCTCACATTGGCTATGTGCCTTTTGGAAGTTTTGTTTCGATCCCTGTTCTACTCAAATCCATGGACTAATAAGCCATGGGATAACAGGTTTATAAACTTCCTAAAATGCAGTGCTGAAGAACCAAAAGCGAAGTGCACATTGGACATCGAGGTTAATATTTCGTTAGCACTCAGATTGTATCTCTTTGTATCTGCCCAAGGCTGTGTGAGAGGTAGGTAGTTGTTAAGAACTGGGATTTTCCCTTGGCGGTCCTCCAGTGGCTCTGTGACAGTAGGTGTAACACTTGGTTGCTACGTCTCGGTTCCCTCATTAATAAAATGTGGGTGGCAGCGTCACAGGCTGCGATGAGATTGCAAGGTGCATATGAGCCACTTGTGGAAGGCTGGGTTCCAGGCCACATTTCTGTCAACATTATTAGGTAACCATAAAGCAGGGAAGCAGGGAAAACCAGTAAAAATGCAGTCAGGAGAAAAGAAGAAACCTCTCCTGGGAAATTCTGACAAGAACTCTGAGGCAGCCAGGCGGGTCCTCGTCTCTGTAGGGTGGCTGGTCCTCGTCCAGGCATAGACGTGAGCTGATTTGGAAGGCAGCGTCCACCTCCGATGGCTGAGCTCATCCCCTCAGAGCGATGAGGCTCAGCTCCTCTGCATCTTCTCTGTGTCAACAGCCTTGCTCAGCACAAATGTTCAGGATCATCTAAACGCAGCTGCTGTTTCCTGGCAGGCGTGATTTAAGCTCAGCAGGGTGGCTTCTGTGTGCAGGTGAAACTCACGTTTCTTAGCATATACATAAGTGCCAGCGGCACTGCCCAGAAGACTTTGCCGTGTCAGCCTCCTGTGGTTCCTAGCTGGGCTCAGGGATGAAACTCTCCACCCATTTGGAGAGGGGATGAACAAGCAAGTCAGTCTGTAATAGCAAACCCATGAAAATGTGTGTCTTAGCAGAAAACGAGAACTAATGGTTTCCAGTACAAAAAAAAAAAAAAAGGACTTAGATTCTCCTTCAAGAAGCTTTTGACATATAAATCTTGCTAGGCCTGCAGTGGTGAAAATATTATCATTCTGAATTTTGTATAACCAGTGGCTGTGCATGCCATCCCATTTTAAATGAGATCTTGTTTATACCCTCTGGTTGGCTAGTAAGTTAAGGCTTCAGTATTGGCCTTAATGTTATCACACATTCAGGTTTAAATGAATATAACTACATTTATAACAGAGTGTTCAGTGCTTCTGAGGAGCAGTAAAAGGAATTAAGATGGATTATGTACATACAGCCACTGCCCACTATGAATGTAATCATTATATACTGCAAACATGGGCTAATAAAAAAAAGCGGCCACAGGCAATATGTAAACAGACATGGCCATGTTCCAATAAAACTTTATGGACATGGAAAAAAATAAAACAAATGTGTGATACATTCCATGAGATCTGTTTTGTGAAATGCCCAGCTTTTCCTGGGGTCCCTGTGGAGTCTGGAGCCAGGCAGGACGCTGAGGGCGCAGAACAGAACCCGTCCTGGTGTCAGACGGAGTGGTCTGAGGGCCCCTTTGCTACGCGCTTTCCCCACTAGCCTGGACCTGCTGACAAGCGCGTGAAGCTTTTGAGCCAGAGGCCAAAGGATTCTCATTTCTGTGAAGCAGCTTTGAGGGTGAAACAGGACAGTGTGACATGCGAAGTTGCTGCTCTGGTTTTTGACACCTGTAAAAAGCTCAAAGAGAATTTCAAGTCCTCTGACACATGTCCTGGACACTGGCTGCTTCCAAGTGTTCTCTGTGCTTAGTAGGTTCCCTTTCCACTTCCTCTCATGCTCTCGTGGAGCGCTGTTTCTGTTCACTGAGTGTCAGTGTAATAGCTACCACTCTGATAGGCGTGACCTATCACCCCAAGTGATCTTATATTCAGTCTCTGCCATATCTTTATGTATTTTTTTTCTATTGTAGCACTGGTTTATCTGATATTTTCTGCTCTAGTATGTTTTATTCAATCTAAGTAGATATGAATTTTGACCCATACCCTAACTTTAGAAATTTTTAAATGTGGGAAAAAAGGGAATGCTTCCAATGGATGAAATGCAATACTTAGTTGTTGTTTACTTTTTGTCTCTTTATGGAGAGTTATGCCTCATGAGAATGGGGACCTCATAAATAGTCCTGCCTCCCATCCAATCATTGGAGAAAAAAAAAAATCAACTTTCAAAATTAGAAATCTAAGCATACCAGTTCTCCACTTAAATGTTTTAATTGGCCCCTAACTCTGCCTTGACAATAGCCAAAATATTCCATGGGTCCTGTGCCCTGTGAGGCTGGGTCTTGTGCTGGCACATCCATTCTCCATTAGAGACCATTGCCTGTTCTGCTTACATAAGCAGGAGCAGCCGCCCGGTTTGGGGGCCTAGACCACATAATTCTGTCCCCAAGGCTGCCACCATCTGGCACTTCCAGTTGCATCTCCCTTTTCTCTTCCTGGCTAGTTTGTGGCAGTCATCGATCCTAGACTCTGCTGGTCTCAGTGAAGCCTTCCCCACCCCTCTTGACTGAGTCAACATCCCCATCATTAAACTTCAATAACTATTTCAGTTGTAAAATATTTATATGATCATGTACTTGTTTATTTAGCATATATTTATTGAGCACCTATTATACACCAGATATAATTTTAGGCACTGAGATTACATTAGTAAACAAAACAACAAAAATTCCTGCCCGGGCAGTGCTTATGCTTCAGTGAATATGAACAGAGAGTAAGTTGAACATAAAAATATGAAGAGGTCGGATGATATTAAGAATTATGGAGAAAAATAGGCAGAAAAAAGGGGGGAATAAATCCTACTGGCTGAGGGGAGCTGGAACTTCATGTGCAATGTTCAGAAAAGGCTCAGTTGGTAATAACATTTGGGTAAAATCTGAAGGAGGTGAGGCGGTGGCATTAGCAGATGTTTGGGGAAGATCATGCTAGCAAAGTCAACAGTTCTGGCATAAGTTCCTGCTCACTGAGGTAGGTTTTAGGGATATTCTTGAGGATGTTGCTCAGGATAGGCCTGTGACCAAGGGAGAGACTGAGAAATGAAGTGGGAGGAGTGACAGGGAGACTGCTTAGAGCTCTGGACCCTGGAGTGGATGCTGGACCCGCCCTTTCACATTTCAGTAGACACGATACTGTTTTGAACCAAGGTTTTAAAAAGTACTGTGTCTAATGTGTTAAGAATTGACCCAAGGGAAACAGAGAATCTAGGAGGTCGTCGGGGACCGTTTCTGCTGTGTAAGCAAGAGACGATTGTGGCTCAGAAGTGTGTTGGTGAGAATGGTTGGAACCCGAGTGTGGCATGGAGGGTGAGCCAGCAGCACTCTGAATGGAGTAAGTGTGGTGTGTGTAAAACAGATTTGAATCCAGAAGAGATTCAAGGAGTCTGGTGTGGGCAGGGGGACAGATGCAATCTTAAGTAACCAAGATGGGGAAGCCTGAGGTGGAGAAAACCTTAGTGGGAAGAATAGGGGTTTGGTTTTGGATGTAATAAGTTTGAATGTCTTCTATATAGCCCAAGTTTAGACTTCAGCTAGAGGTATACACGAGGTAATGAAAAGAGAGAGTCTGAACTGGAGCCATAATTGTCAGGTTGTGGAAAGTACTCAAAGTTTACCTGAAGAAGAGATTACCATTAGGGGAGAATCGATTGATTATAGTTTGGATTTAAAATGTTCCCCCAAATACTCAGATGTGTGGAAAGTGATTGGATCAGGAGGACCCTATAACTGACTTGCATTTGGGAGGGTGCCTGATAAGAAAAATCACCACCCAGAGCTGGGCCCGGAAGGGCCTGTCTCCCTCCGTGGCTCCTCCCTTTGCTCTCTACTTCCTGGATGCCATCACTTGAGCAGCTATCCTCTGCTAGACTCTTCCACTGTTCCTTTCTTCCTTGGAGTCAGTCAGCCATGGACTGAACCCTCTAAAAACTGTGAGCCCAAGTGAATCTATCCCTTAAACTATGGGGACTTGATATTGTGTCCAGTGAATGAGAAAGTGACTAAGACAGGATTGGAGAAGAGGACAGACAAGTACTCTAAAAGACTTCACTTGTCAGTTGTTAGGGAAATTATTCAGGGAACGAGAAGCTCTATCAACCCAAGGAAAGGGGCGATCCACTGTCTAAGGAGGCAGGGAGGTCACAGCAGCCCAGCACTGGCCAGTGACTTCCTGTATCATGGTGGTTTTCATTGCAAGATAGGATTTGTATCTTCTCTCAGTGTGCAAAATTAATAGCTGCCTCTTCTGTCAATGGTACCACTGTATTCCTACTGTCTGGTGGAGTTCTTAGATATATAAGACATTATATTATACTTGGATGATTGACTCAAAACTGTGAAATAGGCACTCTATGATGGGTCACATATAAGCTTACAAAATAATTGCCTTATAGTTTGAAAATTCATCTGCTTTTTCCGGGGTTACTGTGAGTTACTAGAAGCTGAAGCCGTGAACGCCTTTATCTTCCAACAGATGTTAGCTCTTACCATAATCACTAAGTCTAGATTAATTTGTGTTTTATCTAATATGTCTAGCATACTTATTTGGTGCTAAGCATTGAATTCAGGGCATCACGTGTCCTAAGCGTGTGCTTGACCACCGGGCAGCATCCTGGCCTAGATTAATTTAGATTATAAAAAAGAAAACTTGTGTGTCAGAGAAGTCCTTCATATTTTTTGAGTTCCTAACATAGACATGAACTTCTATGCACTGCAGAGAGGGAAAAGCTCTACTCTCTATTTTAGGAGAGAAAACCCTTCAGTTTGGCCTCAGAATGGCCTGTGCTCACTGCTGGGGTGAGCTATTCCCTGATGATTGCTTCATGAATTTTTAAATGTCTCCAGAAATGTCAAAATATTTCCTTACCTATTTGTGCCAAGAATTCCTTTAAGGGGACCAAAAATTTTCATTTCATCATTTTCATGATAGACTAGGTCAAGCTGTAGAAAAGTTACTTCTTAAATTTAAGTTCACGAGGCTTTGTAAGAAGCCCCAGTCTCACTGAGTACAGCTGAACACAAACGAGTGTTTCTGTGATTCCTTCAGAGGAAGCCCGCGCAGAGTCAGTTCTCTGTGTGCAGACAAGTCCCAGGGGGTCTTCCTGCGTGGATCCACACATGACTAGGTCTTGGCTGGCAGAGGAGGAGCTTTGTCAGGAGGGTTCAGCCCGAGCAAATCAGTACCTGGGATACCTCTGTAGGGGTGGATTGAGGGATGCAGACCTTTTGTTCCACAGAGCCAGCTGGACATGGTTCTGACTGGCTTTTCTCTGGTGAGAGTGGCCAGGTGCTGGGTCAACTCATCCAGGATGGGCCAGTGTGGCCTGTCCTTTTCAATGAACTACACAGGTAATTAAAGAATGATTTATTTTTCATATCAGGTTGTCCATGCACTGAGGCCAAGGCCGTTCACAGACTTTTAAAAATGCATGACTAAAAGTCAGTTACACACATCCACTTCGAACAACATCAGTGCCTGAAAATGCTGTACTCAGAGCTAGTTGCATTGAGTTTGCTGGTTGTCCTGACCCGTTTTCCCTGCAGGCATCCCTTTGGAGCTCAGGCACCAGAGCCCTACTGTAAGAGATTATCCAAGTTAAATCTCACTAAGACACCTGGGAAGAGGAACAATGAATTCAGTTCCTGTCAACATGTGCATGACAGGTTTTAATGCTTTCCTGAAAGCAGACTTTGTTAAAAGCAAGATAAAACCTGGAATGAATGTGAAATTGAAAGGGAGGGGAAAAAGGAGACTGCAAAGCACCACTCTGCCATTTTCTAAACATTATTCAGGAGCTAGTTTAGCTTGGTGGTTTCTCTGCTTCACACAAAGGGAGACTCAAGATGTCCTTTTTGAAATTTTGTATTTACCAATGCTGCAAAAGTATCATTTTTTACCCTCAAATAAAGTGTATGAGATTTGTAGTGATACTGTTCAAAGGATTACTCATTTATTTACACTTGGCCATCAGTTATATTTATACTTACCCCCAAAATAATTTATCATTGCACTACAGTAAGTGTGGTAGATATGGGTGAGTGAAGATCTTCTACAAATCAAATCTGGCTTTCAAATTGGATTGTATACTAGAAAAGACCATCCATATAGTTATTAATTTAAGCATCATAATGTTGTATAAGTAAAATATGCCGACATGTTTAAGTTACTATTTTGGTGAAAGCCCTCTAGGAATTACTGGTATTTTGCTTCTTTTCTTTAATTTGCTCATGTTGATTCATCTTTAGATGGTTTTAAAATGCGTTTCTAGTTATGAAAACAAAGACTATTCTACTCTAGAGCATAATAAATAAATTGAAAATCCTTAGCATTGAACAATGATGGTTTATTCTATATTTAATCAAATTGTAGATATTTAGATTTAACATTACTCCTGCTGTGTTATACAACACTAGATACATTGTGTACATTTTCCAGATGTCAGATTGTTAAAATGCCACGTAGAAAATCCGTACCCATTACCAAACTCTCACAAGTGCCAATTCTGAAGGAAAGTGCATTACGTACAGCACAGGATTTTGCTGTTCAATGAAAATTGATGGATATTGTTTGGTTCTATGTGTGTTTGTAGACATGCTATGTAGTGATTCTGGGAGAGGCTAGACAGGGGTACTGTTTTATCCTTCTGAAGTCTCTTGCCTCTTCACCCAGCAGACAGTAAGAAGTAGTGTGTCTGATTTGGGGCACTCAGGCTTAGTTTTGAGACCAAATATCCAAATATCCAAAATATCCAAAAGTAAAAGCTTTCAGGAAGTAACCAATCATATAGATGAAACGTCTGGTTTCCTACAGGGTGAGTATCACATGCTTTATTTTACTAATAAATTAGCATTGAAAACACAATAACTAAACACAAGCAGCTGTTTTTGTTCTTGGGCTAAGCACTTTGATTTTCCTATTTTATGCTTATATGGACTCAACTTAGAAGTAACAGAGAAGCAGCTTGTTACTGATGGAACTGGGGTTTTAAAAATGGATTTTATTGGTACATTTTTATACATACTTTATGATCTCATACAGGTACAGAATTTATACCTGTACACGAAACATCTTGATTCTCATTTTCCCCCATTCCCCTGTCTTCCCTACAACCTGACCCCTGTGGGCTTTGTTTCCTTTTGTTAACCATCAATTATATTTCTTATCCTTCTTTACTTTCCCCTGGATCCCTTTCCCTTTTCTTCCTATTTCACTATGCCTTTCATACATTTTGGAACACATTTACACCTTTGGTTTCTCATACTAGAAAAACGATACTGTATTTACATATCTATCACCTATTATTTCACTTATGAGTGCATCCCCAAGGTACATCCATTTGATTAGAAATGACTCTAATTTACCATTCTTTATGGCAGAGTAATACTCCATTTTATTAAAAAAATACATTTTTTATCCAGTCTCCTGTTGATGGGCATTTGAGCCATCTCCAAGATTTAGCTATTATAGACTGAGCTCATATAAATGTGGGTGCATATATGTCACTGCAGTATGATGCTTTTAGTTCTTTTGTGTATACCTAACAGGGAAATAGCAGGGCCAAATGAGACCTCTAATCCTAGCATTTTGAGAATTCTCCACTCTGCTCTCCACAGTGGTTGCCCCAGTCTACATTCCCATCAACACTGGAGAAAGGTTCTGAATGAAGCAGGATTTGCTTTAGAAAGTTTGATTTCAGGACTATATTCTTGACTTTCGCCACCTTGACATTGATATTTCATTACTATAATAATTAAAATGTCAATTAAATATATTCAAGTAAGATATTTACTCATAAATCTGTAAATTTTCTAAATTAAGAATGCATATTATTTGACACTTTTATTTGTTCAGAAATCTGTATGAGTACTGTACCTTGTATTTGCTACGCACTGTGCTGGACACTGCAGCACATAGTGGTAACCCAGACTGATGTGGACCTTGGCTTCATAACTACAGGTGTTGGAATGTGGGGAGGACAGGCAACATCCAGGCTCCTGTAGCACCAGGTGCTGAAGTCGCTGAAATGGACACTCAGAGCACTGTAGAGGAGAAGGGCCAGTCCCAAACTTTGTACCTTAGGAGCAGAGCTTCTCTTTAAAGCAGCTTAAAGCTAAATAGAAGAGTGTTCCCTTCACATACTTGGTTTTTTTAAAGTTTAGCTTTGTCTCTGAATGCTCTTGGAAATATTAGGTTGGTATAGTATCAAGAGTAAGTCATTTTATTTTGTAACGGGCCTCACAGTATGGCTAGAATTTTAGAGAAAGCTTAGAAATATGTGTAGCTTTTGGAAACTTGGCAGTTTTCTTTAGTTCAGGGTTACTCAATTAATGGCCCTCATGGGGAAGTTGTTTAGCTCTAGTATCTGGAAATATGCTAGAACTTTATAGGAATTGTCAGACAGGCAGCTTATAGAGGGAGAGAGAAGTTTTCACAATTTGTATTTCAATCTTTTTACTGTTTCCAACCACTAAGCCCATTGTGATGAGCTTCCTTATGAAAACTGAGTGTGTCGTGATGATGGGCCTGTGCACACTACCTTCTGAGAGCACTCTGTCAGTGTAGCTTTGTGTCCTGGGCACCAGTGATCATGTTGCTGAAGGGATAACTTTTGCCTCTGCTCGAAGTGTGTCTCCAGTGTGTGCAGTGTCTGACCCACCCTCGATGACTGACAACTGCTCAGTGAAAGAAGTGTGTCTGTTACAGAGCTTCGAAGCTGACTAATACAATGGGCTATGTTGAAACAAATTCGCTTCCAAAACATAAAGCATGTTTGCCCTGTTTATGTTGGGGGCAGTAACAAAGAGAGGAAGGATATTCTTCCCAATTATCTTTGGAATTTGTTCATCTTCCTTCAAATTTAGTGCAACCAAACAGAACAGCTCCTGAAAGATAAATTATGGGCTCTTTTGCTTTTTGCTGCTGAGCCCAAAGGAAAGCAGATGGCATGTGTGGATTGGAATGGAATGCTCATAGAATTTGAGCATTGCCTGTGATATTATCAGGGAAACTTTATGATATTTATCATCTAATTATTTTTACCTCTTTTGTTGAAGATACTGAAAGAAGAACAGATTTTATCTGAGACTACTTCTTTCAAAGAAATCTCAAGAGATCTAGTGCTACTGGAGAAGCTAAAAGATATGAAAGTATTTGTTACATGCTAAGAAATGTTTAAAACAATGTAGAATAGGAAATGTACACCTGGTGACCTGTCCCCTACCTGGCAAGATAGTGAAAGGGATCTTCTAGGGACGACAACTGTCACTGAGTACTGATGTTAGACTTACTTTCTAATGGAGAGACAACAAAGGCTGCACTCTGTGGGAATTCAGTGATCAGACAAAACTGTCGAGAAGCATGAGGGTCTTACCTGAATATTGGTTCAAAGAAGTGGTGTAGCACCAGGAAACACTTAACAATATAGAGAGAAAGGAAGCTGGGATTGATGTTTAGGTTGTCTACCTAAAATGATCCCAGGAGGGATGAGGATGGAAGGATATTCTGCACATTTCTTTTTCTCAGAAACGTTAGTAGTTTTATAATATACCTTCTATCTAAAAGTCTGGACTGCCCCTGTAAAACAATGGATTCTTTCACACAATCATTTTCCATTTGGTTGCCTGAGAAAATTGGGACACAAGTATGTGTATAATCATTTCCTCTTTGTGTACATAATGTGTGTGTGTATAATTTTAAAAGTTAACTGTAATCACCCTGAATTAAAATACAGTGTGTTAATGGTTCATATGAGCATGTGTGTGTATAGTATGAAGTTTAAATATGTTATTGAATGTCACGCATGATATATGTTTTGTTCATATGATACTCATAGTAGGACAATAGAGCTCATAAGATTCATATGTCATCTTACTTGTGTATTTGACAACTGGGAAATACAAATGTTTTTCCCTTGAATTTTACTTGTTCTAGTTTCCTATAAATTTTTTCCCTGACAGTATGATTTCTAGTGCTATGTCAGTATTTATGGGGTAAAATATATATTACATAATGATATATTTTCTGAATGATCTCATAATTATACATTTTAATAAAGCCATAAGTTGATGGAAATAATTGGAGAATAATATGCCTGAGAGGCATTGTCAACTTGGGGGATATAAAATAAGACAGGGTTCATTAGTCACAATAGCAAAAATATCAGTAATCATAATTGTCTATTAACTATATCTTTTGCTTTATTATTAATGAATAAGACAAAGCACTCCCTAAGACAGTGGAAATTATTTTGTTAGACAAAAAATGAAAAATGCAAGGCAAATACTTTCAAGTGTGGTTATACTTTTCCACATTGTGCTTCCACTCACTGAATATATAGTGTTTTAAGTTACTTATAAGACGTGTTAGCAACTGTTAATCAGTCTATTATATCTGAGTGCATGAATCTGATATGATTATTTTTTAGAGGATTTTAAGATCTAGTTGTAATTTTCATTATCCTTTAGGAGTTCCTCTCTAACACTTTATATAATGATGCTGTAATTCACAAAAATGCCCAAGATGATGAGGAATTTTTGTACAGAAAGAGGGAAGATACAATTCCAAGGGAATTGTAAACCATTAACATAGTTTAATGTGTTTATGTCCAACAAGACAATGGGAAAACATGTTTCACATAACATGTTTCACACGATTATTTTACTGGTTATTTTTATCTCATAATATAGGAGAATCTACACATTCATAGACTCTTTCATATGCTATCAAAGTATTATGATTATTTCTTAGTACCTAAAATTGCAGCTGTGAAATCCTGTTAATCTGAATCTTTTTCTCATCTAGATAATGATTTTTTTTTTCTAGAGAATCAGATGTTTTTCTTTATATAATTTTAAGCAGCAGATATTTGTATGTCTGCTTCCCTTTAATATTCCCGTCCAGGAATTTGGTGAGCATTTACTCTTTTTTTTTTTTTTTTTAGGTTTTTTGAGACAGGGTCTCGCTTTGTGGTTCAGGCTGGCCCTTAGCTCAGCCTCAAACTCACATCACAATTCTCCTGCCTCTGCCTCCCTAGTGCTGGGATTACAGGCGTGAGCCACCACGCCCGGCACTGTGGTATGTGGTACTGGTTGCTGCTGGGTGTGGGCTCCACACCCAGTATTGTTATGTGGTTACCGGGGAATCGAACCCAGGTCCTTGCGCTTGCGAGACAGGCGCCAGAACCACTGAGCTAACTCCCCAGCCCTATGAGCATTTACTCTTAATGAATCAAGCCCATCCTCAGCTCAAGTATGTTTTTTGTTTTTTCTTTGATTATTGAGTCTCTGCTATTTGCTGTAGTCGCTTCTTGTGGCAATGGGTGGATGTTTTTATCTCAATAACTTAAGTCCATCTTCAGTTTAGGGATTTCCTCCTGATACTTCTAATAAGCATACTTCTAGATCCATCTTTCTTTCTCTTGCATTCCCTTGCATATTTTCTGTCTTGCTTTTTTCTTAAACTATTAAAAAATTGCTCAAGATAAATTTCAAAATTCCAAGCAGTTTTTTTGAGCATGTCCCATGGCATTATTTATTGATTGATTTTTAAATTTTAGCAAGTGCATTTGTAAATTTCCAGGTGATTTTCTGATTCTCCAGCTTTTTTTGGGGGGTATAGTAGCTTGTTCTTTCACAGATGTGAAAGTCTTCAAAACCAAGGTTCATACTTCCTTTACAAAGTAGGTATAACCTTTTTGTAAATTGTTTATATTTTTTAGAAAGAATTTTAATGGCTTGTCCCATCTGGTTATCATGTTTCAGACTGCTGTATTTCCATAAATGATCAGTTTCTTCACGTATATTCATGGGTCAATGAGCCAATGATTGGGATTATTAGTACTGGGTACGAATCAGGGCCTCCAGAGTTTTGCAGGTCACTGATGAATTTCCCGGTGAAGCTGGAAACTTTGGGGATCATCCATTTCATTCATTTCAATTTCCTACACCTGAAAAGTCTGTGAGCTACTTGAGGGAGTAGTGATTAAAAAACAAAACAAAACAAAACAAAACACAACAGACAGCAATCCCTGCCCTTGGGAAAATTATATTCTTGTATGTGTATGGGGTGAAGTTCAAAAACACAAGCATAATAAATAAATATTAAAATTTTCCAGGTAATAACTGGTATGGCAAAATGGAATTGTGTAAAGTAGACTGGCAGCACTGGCAAAGAAGGGAAGTTAGTGACTACAAGTTAAATAGAAGCATAGAGGGTCCTATTCAGAGCATGGGTTCGGAGCAGGAGCATAAGCGAGCCAAGGAGGGACCATGTTCTGAGGGAGCAGCACATGCGATGAAGCAGAGACGGAAATATGTCTGGAATGTTCCAGGAATAGCTAGGAAGGGGCCGGGCTGGGGTGATGTGAGTAGGGGGAGGAGAATTGTGGGTAAAGTCGAAGAAATGAGGCAGAATCAAGTCGCATGAAGCCTCACACTGTGATTTTGGTCTGAGTAACATGCAGAGCCAGCAGGAGGTTGGAGCAAACAAAGAGCTGGTTTGATGAGTTTTCTGATTAGTCCTGTACTGGGGATTGAACACAGGGCTTTCACTTTGAGTTACACCCCAGCCTTTTAAAATTTTTATTTTGAGATAGTGTCTTGCTACATCCCCAAAGCACCGGCGGGGCTCTAACTGGCGATCCTCCAGCCTCAGCCTCCTGAAGTGCAGAGATTACAGGGATGCACTGCTGCTTATATGATCGTGTGTGGAAGTGCTGAATGGTCCCTTTGCATACAGTGGATCACGGGGTTCGTGGAGAGTGTAAAGGTGAATGTGAACTCATCTCGAAGGGGAGTCATTTAACAAGCTCATTGTGCTGCAAGGCGAAATATGTTTAAATCACTACTTTAAACTTTTTAAATCTGAAGGCACATGAGATTATAAAATTAACAATCTATGTAAGTACTTAAAATGTAAAATATATTTTACTTTTAGTCCTAGATGTTACAATGTAATAAAAATATCAAGAAAATTAAAGTCTCTGGAGTCATGATAGCTACTACTGTGTAAATAGCTTGCTTCAAAATAATATCAAAGGAAGAGTTAATCTCATTAGATGTATATCTGACAGTCTGAGTATAAAAGGCTTGGAAACCATCGTATCTGAATATTAAACTGGGGACAAACAGTCCTCACAAAGTCTATAATCCAGTGAAACTTTCCTTTTGAAATTTTCGTTTGCAGTGTGACTTGTCATCTTACTACAGTTTACTAGCATGGCTTATTTTTTGGGTGTGTAACTAATTTTGCTATTTACAACATAAAGTGAGAAAGCAGTTAAAATACCACATTTGCGTTTGAGCACAGGGCCGCGCTGTGATTGATCATAGAATTTGTGGTGCGACAGAAAGGAGACGCACACTTTTATGCAGACTGACACAGTGGGAAAAGGGACATAGCCAGGGTGCTCTGGTGCTAGATCACAGTGTTCAGTGAAGATGGGAAGCAATTTCCATAAATAACAATCCTACTCTTTCAAAATAATATACTCTACTTTAGTTCAAGGGATGAAGTGAAGTCAGTAAGAAGAGTTTTATAAGAGGTAGCCAGTAAGAAGAATTGGAAGATATACAATATCTGTGCATTTAATGTAGAGAGCTTCAGTCAAACAGCTTATACTCCTTATATTTTGGTGCTGTCACCATACCTCTAGCCTTCTCAGAGAAACTGTGGGTATTATGTAAGTAGGAAGATGTTCTGTATGTCAATTATCAAGTCCCCTTGGACACATTTCAAATCCAGGCATCTTCCTATTTTCCAGGGGTAAAGTAGGTTGAGTGAGTTATCATGGAGGCACACAGTTATTTTCTGCTTCACCGCTCACTCCTTTCCCACCTTCTCATTGCCCTTTGTGTGTCTGGGTGAACAGATCTACACTGGGGTTCACACTACCCAAGAGCCTTTGCCCCTGGCAGGAGAGAGGTGTGACCAAGGAAAGCATCAACTAGAGACTAGAGGTAGGAGAAAGAAAGGAGGGAATTGACTTTCCCCTTCCTGGTTCTGCATTTTGTACTTGAAAATAGCTGTATCTCTCCGCGTCAATAGCTGGTGTCTAGCAGCTCCTCCACAGCCTCTGCTCACACACTGGTCACATTATCCATCATCATTCTATCACCTTCTGCCCTGTGGGTGGTAATAGCATCACATAGTCCAGAATTCTGCAGTTTCAATGTCTCTCAGCAGTATAGTGCGATACTGCCTGTGTCTCTGAAATTGTCCTGGCTTTAAATTGCTTAGAGTCATGGGATTGGTTTTCCAGCTGTGACCCTACCAATATAGTCACAGTGATGCTGCAGTGCATGACATACCAAGTACAGTTGCGTTTCACAGGCGCTTATCTTGGTGTATCAAGGATGGGGGTGACAGAGAGACCTGAATCTATTCTGCGATGACATCTGCACTATCCAATAATAGAGCCTTAGTTACTGTGACAGTTCTAAAGTAATGACCAGCCAGCCCTGTACTTTGAGGTATGGATGCCAGATCTGGTTATTTTAGGTATAGCCAATAGCCTCAAGGAAAAAGCACGGAGTGTAGGCCCTTGATATAACCAGGTCACCGCATGGGCTGTTTTGCTTCTGGCCTGAGAGATCCCCAGCCTCAGCTGGTTGTCAGCAATTAGACTCAGAATCAGGATGATGAAGCATTCTAGTATTCAACCCAGAAGCCATGAAGAAGATGCCAATTTGCTTATTTAAGTACCTCGTCTTTTTCCTGGGAAGAATATAACACAGAATCCAGGGATATTGAGAGTATCGAGTTTTCGTCAAAGGTGAAATGATGAGGATGTAGCAGAGGGAAAGGAAGACTGCTCAGCAGTAGAAAGGCTTCTTGTCGGCTACAGTGTTTTCACAGTGCAGAAGAGTTAACAATTGGCAGCTCCATATTGGACCTTAGATATCTGGTTCAAAGACGTTTCATGAGATTCCTAGATTCTCTTTTCGCAGTGCCTAGGCTGAGTTTGTTTCCACAGTGAATCCTCAGTCCTGGCTGCTGTCCTTTGTGTGTACTGCAACTGACTCATGTGGACTTTATTTCCTAGTCTAGGAGCTGTTGGCAACGTTCTCCTAGATTTGGTCAATAGAGACATTGTGTGGAGACCAAGGAACAGAGAAAAGAGAAAGATCTGTGACAGTTTCTCCGCACCCCTTCCCTTGTCTTGGGTAGGGTCTGTATCCCCTGGTGACGACAGCTCCACAGGGCAACCTGTCCTCCTAGGCGATGCTCTCACAGGGCTCTAAAAGCATGTTTTCATCCCTCTGCCCTTTCCACCCTCCTGGTCTCAACAATTTCTTGCTGCTCTGAGTCAGGTTATCTCAACATCCCTTGGTATTTTCTACAACTTTCTTTGTATCTCCTTCTGTAAAGTACTTTTTAAAAATTGGAAACATCTGTGTTGAGTTTCTGTTTTCCTCCTCTATATATTGTTAAATTTTGATTGGTGTTAGTTTTACAGTGACAGGCAATGGGTTTTATAGTCACAGTTCTAGTCAGAGCAGTACTTAGCACATCATTTTTAGAACCAGGCCAGTAGAGCAGATGTAAGTTCAATAGCATTTACATATGTGAGTGGAGTGATGAATGTGAATTTGTAATCGGAGATAGTAAAGCCAGGAACAAACCCAAGGCAGCTCCCACAGTGGCTGAGTGCATGTACGGCAGTGATTTCTGTTTGAAAGGTCCTTTGTCACTGTCCAAAGGTGGCCAAGTGTACTTTGTAAGGAACTGTGCTGCATGTGGCTTTTAGGCTGACTGAAATGAGCTTTTGCTGCTCATAAAAAAGACAAACCCCGTGACTTTCTGAGTTGATGCTTTCTTATTTTAATATCTGTTCTCTCCTTTCATCTCAGATTTCTTTTTAGGGTTTTTTACTATAACAGTACTTAAAGCTGTATTGTCCTTATTATTCAGTTGTATAATAATTTTCTATAAATATATGGTTATTTGATGAGCATATTAAAATTTGAATTTCTCAGATTTCTTTTTAGGGTTTTTTACTGTAACAATACTTAAAGCTGTATTGTCATTATTATTCAGTTGTATAATAATTTTATATAAATATATGGTTATTTGATGAGCATATTAAAATTTGAATTTTGAAAAACAAACATTAATATCAACTATATAGAGAAGTGCAAAAATATGGGGACAGTACCTCGGAGAACAAAACAAGAAAGAAAAATACCAAAAAGAAGCGGAGAATCTCTAGTCAGCAAAAGAAGATAGACACACAGAATGATTAAATTTTTATGGTAAGACAACACTCTTCTATAAAATCGGTCTAAATTTAGTGGTGTGGAACCATGGATTTAAAAAAGCTGATTTAATGGCCTGAAATGAAAAAAATGTGCCATGAATCCTTGGGAGGCGGTAACAATGGCTGTTAGGAAATCAAACACTTAGGACTTGAATTGATAGCAGCAGAGAGGCCAATTCCACAGCCCTGAGAGGCATTTCAGAAGGCCATTTCAATGAGCACTTTTGACAGAACTGCACGGAAATGACCCTATTAAAGAACAGAGTCATATTTTAAAGTTAAAGTTCTCCTCTCTCTCCCCCTCCTTCCCTTCCCTCTATCCCCTCCTCCCAGTGCTGGAAATTGAACCCAGGCCTCACACAGGCTAATCTACCACCGAACTGCATTCCACCAGCTCCATCTCTGTTCCTGTCTCTTACTCTACCCCTTTGCACCAAGACTATTGGGCGTTTTTATTCAATTTGTATTGTTTACATTTTATAGATATTTATCATTTTGTTTCTTTTGGTTTTTGTTATATTTTGTGTTGAAGATATTTAAAATTGTTTTTATTATTAACACTTCTGAATTATATCTTTAACTGGAGAACTGAGTAAAGATAGTTTTAGAGTTTACAGGTTTTTATAGTTGTATTGAACTATTATGTCAGTATTATAAAATCTGTTCACCTGAAGTATGAGTATGAAGTATGATATTATGTATATATTATAAAATCTGCATATTGCATGCATAATAGAGTATTTTTCTCTATAAAGAAGAGCAGAATTCTGTTAAAGCTACACTGAGATTCCAGCTCATCCCAGTCAGAATGGCTATCGGGATTCCCGAAACAATAAATGCCACTGAGGATGCAGGGAAAAGGGAACGCTCTTACACTTCTATGGGAGTGAGAGTTAGGATAGCCACTAAGGAAGTAAATAACGAGTGTTGCTCAAAAACAGAAAGTAGAACTGTCATATGACCTATCCATACCCTCCCTTGTACACACACCCAGGAACTGAAGTCAGTGTGCTGTAGGGCCTGGATGGCCAGGCCTACTGCTGCTTAATGCACAGTCTCCAAGATGGAACCAGCCTGGGTGCCTGTCAGCAGATGACTGCCTGAAGATAATGTGGTCTCATTTTTTTTTTTCTGTCTTTAATCTAGGTAAATTTTTCTAGTTTTATTAATCTCTTCAAACAATATTTGGTTTTATTCATTTCTCTATTGATTTTTTATTTCTGTAGTTTATTAATTTCTGCTCTAATATTTATTACTTAATTTGGGTTTAATTTGCTCTTTTATCTGGAGATCCTAAGGTGAAAGTTAATGATTTGAGATCTTTTAAGTTTTTCTAATACTTACAACTATACGTTTTCTTCTAATTACTGCTTTAGCTGTTTTCCATAAGTTGTTGCATTTTTAACATTTTTATTCATCCTAAAGTATTTTATATTTTTCATTCTTTATTTATATAAATTTATATATTATCACATATTTGTGGATTTTCCAAGTTTCTTGATCATGTTTTCTGATTTCATTTCATTATGATCACAGAACGTATTTCTTACTGTTGATATCTTTTGAAATGTATTGAGGCATGATTTATATCCTTGAATATAGACTGTTCATATAAAAAGGTCTCAATGTGCACTAAAAAAGAATGTATATTCTGCTGTTGGATGGTATATGTCCTCTCCAGATGTATCTTACATCTTCCCCGTTTATATGTTGTTCAAGACTTCTACTTCTTTCCTTATTTACCAAATTTGGTTTTATTTCCTTTTATCTCCTCTTGTATCTGCTTAGTTGTTCTATACATTATTAAAAGTGAAATATTGAGATCTCTTAATTATCATTAAATTTTATTTCCATTTTTTGTTTTTTTATGCATTTGGTGTACTGTTGTTAGGTAAGTATATGTTTCTAAATCTTTCTGATGAACATTTTATGTTAAATATTATTTAGTAATATTATCTTGTTGTAGTTTTAAAGTCTACTTTTGTAGGCAGTAGTATAATCATTTCAACCTTCTCTGGTTATTGTTACATGATTTATGTTTTTGTTTTTTAAAGAAACTTTTTTTATTTTCAATGTGTTTGTATTTTTGGATCCAAGGTATGTTTCTAATAATCTCATATAGTTGGATCTTGTTTAGGTTTTTTTTTTTTTTTGGTCTGTTTTAGTCTTAACTAACCCAATTCAATATTTTCTTCTGTTAGTTTGCTTTTTGATTTCTATGTCTTGTACTTCATTTTCCCTTCTATACCTACCCTTTTTAAGTAAATATTTTCCTAATGTAGTATTTTAATTTTTTTCAAGTTCTTTTTTTTGATCTATGATTTATCATATATACACAGTATGTCAAAATATATGATAAGTATTTAAAGTAAAACATTTATTACAGTAAAAGACATACTGCCATTAATTCTGTTCATAATATTCCCCCTTTGTCTGAACACACTAATAGTTTCAAGTTGCTCTCTGAAGTGCTTCTGGAAACTCTCCTTGATGAGCGTCTTTGGTCACACTGTTGTGTCTGTCTGAATATCCTGAATCAAATCAAAATATTTATCTTTCCTAGTTATTTTGACTTTGGAGAAGAGCCAGAAGTTACATGGTGCTAGATTTCATAAGTAAGGTGGTAGAACAAAGTGCAATATTTTTATGAGCCTACCTTTTTCTCGGATGGTGTCAATAGCAGCATTCATTGTATTTATATATGTATTTTAAGAATGTGTTTCCTTCCAGAACTGCTTCAGAAAGAATGGTAAGAACACAAGAATGATGAGACAAATTGTTTAAAATGAGAGAGACTATTTTGAGTGGGATTTGCAGCAATGTATCTTTTACTGTAATGATTTTTTTTGGATTACCCCTCGAATATTTCTGTAAAGTCAAACAATGTGAGGACAAGGAGAAGGAAGAGAAAATGGCTGCAGTCCATTCAAAGCAGGTTTGTACAAGTGGAATGTCTTAGCTGGTGTGCGCGTCTTGAAAAGAGCAGGATGGTATTAAGAATCATGTCAATGATTAACGTATGGTCATGTATCAGATATTCTATTCCTGGTTCAGTTGTCAGTCTATTTTTATTTTAAAACAATGCATATAGCATATACTTCATTTGGAAAGACTTTGAGAGAGCGTTTAGAGGAGAATGAAGTGAATTCAGGCATTTACTCAGAATGAGGCCAGATGTTTTCCCTGGAGTTCTGCATTCTTAACCAGAGGCCAGTATCTGCCAGATTCGAGTGTTAGGTCTGAAAAACCAAACACCCTGGGTCTAATGCAAATTAAATTAAAATGAGAAAAATAATTATCCAAGACTTAGAATGGCCAGACAGAAAGAAGATGATTGGTATCCGTGCAAAAAGGTGCTGCTGATCTGCTACATGCATTGTGAGCTTCCTAAGTTGAAGCTGTGAGCAGTAGTGTGCTGAGCTACCTCCATCCAGTCAGGCTTCCTGTCCCCCTATTCCTGAAGGTACACTTGAGAAAACAGCTGGATGGGCTTAAGGAATAACTTCCTTAACAAAAACTACGAAACTTGATCCATGTGGTTTGATACTTCTACAAAAATAAGCTTTGGCCTAGTGCTGAAAATAGTTCTGCTAGGTGGGAGGGCAGGTGGAGGCCATGCCGATAAAATGTAGGGCAATCTTGGTCAAATAAATCATGTCATAGACTGAAAATATGTTCTGCTTTCTTTTCTCTTCTGGCTTTTTTGTTTGTTTGTTTCCATAGGAATTTGGCAGGGAAGGGAGACTGAGGAGAGCGAAGCTGATGATTTAGTGCATTTGCTGAATGTTGATTCCTTTATTTATCAGAGCAAGTGCTGGTCTCACATTGGGCAGATTTAATGCACAGTTAAGTAGGGTGGAGGGTAATCTGGAGCACTGGTGGGAACGCGCCATGATGCTGACATTTGAGGCTGTGTCTAATTCCCATTGTTTTGGGGCTAGGAAGGACATGGTTTTGTTTGGGTTATATTTGAACTGTACCATATCATAATACCAAGGGTTACATTTCCTCTGCAAGAAAACATTCATTCTCAGACTAAAAGGTATAGAACATTAGAGCTGGAAAAGATATTTAGTTTAAGTACGTGATTTTATAAATAGGAAATGAAAGGACTTGTCTAAGGTCACACAGTTCATTAGCATTCCTCACTAAATAATACAATAGTTTTTAATGTCCTGGGAGAAATTACTTTTTAGCCAGACTGTAAAATGTACCCCTTCTGAAACAGCTGAAATTTCTTTGGCTTCAGGCCTGATTGGGAAAGTTCCTCCAAAACTGATTTTTCTTGAAAAACTGTGAACATAGCAGAAAGCTTTCTTGCATCTTTTTACCTATATCTGGTATTCAATACATTGTAACAATTACAGTCTTAAAAGTTATAGCTCTAGGACTTTAGATAACGTAAAGACATAATACAATTTTCAAAAATACATTCTTTTTGGCTGCGAATGTGGCATACATACAAGACATTGAGTTTGTTATTAGCAATATATTATTTCTAAAGGGTGAATTTATATGTGAATAAAAGATTTACCAGTAGAGGAAATTATTTTTATATTCTTTAGAATCTTCAGTTCTTCCTAAGTATTTTTTATAACTTGAGCAAATTAGAACTAGTGAATGCCTCCATTCATGTTCTGTATTAAACAGCTGTTTAGGAACTATTTGTGAGGCACCTGACTCTCACATTAGCCATACAACATCAAAAAGAGTCAAGGCTGAAATGACAAGAGTGTATTTTCTAAAGTAACATAATTTTCCATTAGATATCATTACTTGCTGTTAAGTAGAGAAAATCAGACCACTCATCCAGGTTGTAGAAGAGGGATTAGATTTGCTATTTTTAGTCTTGTGGTAATTAGCTCCATCAGTGTATCCTTTATTTGGTGTCTTTTTATGTGAAACAATGATATCATGAGTGATTATGAGAAAGAAGAGAGAGAGAGAGAGAAGGAAGGCAGGTAAGGAAGGAAGGAAGGACGGACAATAACTTTAGGGAAAATTCTGTTGACCTGAGCAAAAGAAATCTTGTTCCGGAAAGTTTCCATTAAAAATAAATGACCCAGGGGCCTGGGGATTTAGCTCATTGGCACTGCCTCCTGCCGTGGTAAATGCAAGGTCTTGAGTTTGGTCCCCATTACCACACACACACAAATAGTCTAATGGGTATATTCAGAGCACTGAAATTTCTTACTTTTATAAAGTGATACAGATGATAATTCATATCATTTTTCTACTAAGAAGACAGTAATTGCACCTTTTGAATCCATTTCCAAAGAGACTAGAAAAATGTGGAGCCACCAGAGAAATCCAGTCTTACTGAGAGAATCAAATATAGATTCTGATGCATAGATTTTGCCAAGTGGCCTGGACCTCTATATGTAGGGAGAACAGCCTGTTAGCATATGAAAAGACTTAGCTGCCATATTGCCTTGAATCCTTTTTCATAGTTGTGAACAATGAATTGTAAAAAGTTGTGACTACTCCAAGTTCGTGCACCTTGATAGTGGCAAAGTACACTGATTTAGCCTTGATATCCAGTCAGCTGTGCTATGCTCCTAATGCAGTCACATATTCCAAAAATTTCAAAAATAGTACCTACTTGAACTTAGTCTTGATGGAGATAACTTTCTTCCCAGGCCAAAAATGGTATTCTATTATCATAGTGTTTAAAGGTATATGTGAAACTTGAAATCTGTTAAGGACTCACATGAGTTCCAAACCATCATCTCTTATATTCAGTCAGTTGCCTTTTCTGAGGAACTTAAACTTTTAAGTAATGTTGAATAGATTTAATTTTTATTTGGAATTTAGATTCCTCCATGGAGCACATATATCCCAGCAGGTATCTGAGCAAAAGTAGAGTCTTTTCTTAATCTACGCTTTCATTTAAAGTTTCTCTATAAAATATGAATTTGTGAATGGGAGTTGATGGCCGGAAGCTGGGGAGTTACAGGGTATTGAATGAGCTGTCACATTACCATAACCTGATTTAGATTCCCAGAAGGCAGTTGTGACTGGAATGTTCTGGGCTGAAATGATGATGGGAGAATTGTACATAGAGAGGTTGTGACAGTCCCAGCCTGGAGAATGACTGTAAGGGCAACAGATTGTGACGGGAGGTGAAATTCATGAGTGTGCGAGAAATGCTTTGAGGGGGAGGACATTACTAGGGCAGAAAGTGAGACTTAAATATGAAATTTTCAGGGCATAGAAAATTTCAGGATCAGAATGACTCATATCACAACTGATGAATTAAAAAAATACATTCACCCGTCAGTCATCCCAGTTAAGTAGCTGAAATGTGGATAAAATGATACCATTTTAGAGCCTTTGGGGAACAAATGCTTAAATCTCTAATTCCACAGTCAGTCTTTGGTGTTGGCTTCATATTTCCAAGTTCAACAGAGAAGACCATCCACTGGTTAGTAGTGCATCGCTTGTAACTGATTATCTACAGCAGTGGTTTGGGAAATGCTATTATTAATAGGGAAGTGTTTGCAGTGAAATTCCCATCTCCCATCCCTTAAGTCCATTCATGTTGCTGTTAAAGAGCATAAAGATCATGATACTCTTTTGCAAGTGCTTGCTCTTCTGCTTCAGTAGTTTACTACCTCCGTTTGGAGAATGTAGCCTTGGTGCTGCCTCATATTATGGTTTTTTTGTTGTTCTTGTTCTTCTCTCTCTCTCTCTCTCTTTTTTTTTTTATAGTGTTAGGACTGGATGCAGGGCCTTATACAAACAAGGCAAGTCCTGCAGCACCGACCTATATATACTCCAGCCCTTTAATGTGGGCTGCTTTAGGTAAATCTTAATCTAGAGCTGCTGGGAATCTTTGAGGTCTTAGATAGCCTAAGATGTGTAATCAAAGCTAACACTTACCGAGGACTTAATTTATGCCAAATACTTTTCTAAGTACTTTTATAAATATTAAATGATTGAGGCTTCAGGATTTCCCTGTACATTACATACTATTTTCAAACTGAAGTGTGAATAATTTGGAAAATTGAAAATTGCATACTATTTTCAAACTGAAATGTGGATAATTCAGAAAATTGAAAAATTTTTGTAGGCTACATAGGTAGGACATAATGGACTTGGTTTTTGCAGCCATGCCATTTTTGTTTTTAATCATGTAAATAATGTTTATCATGAAATGTACAAGCTTAACAAAATTAGAAATAAATGATATGAATTATCATCTGTATCACTCTTATATCAATAGATAGTTGAGTACGGTAAGTGCAGTATTAGGTATTAGTACTTAATCTTTTGCAACTAAGTCTTCATATAGGCTGATTCGCATGTCAGTGCTTCTCCATGTGGACCTATTCTCAACTACTCCCTCTGCTGTGTCTCGGACTATTTGAGATGATCATGTATAGAATCATGCAGTATGTATCCTTCTGAAACTGGCTCGTTTTACTTAATGTCCTCCAGAACTATGCATGTTGTGATATTTGGCAGGATACCTTTCCTGTTTCAAGCTCATTATCATTTTCTTTATCCTCTCTTATATCAATAGATAGTTGGCAACTTGCTAATTCATTAGGATGGCTCCTAATTATATCTAGTACTTCTAGATTTCCTCAAGCCTTTATTTGCACCTTAGCTCCTATTTCTCTAAGAAGTTCCTGTTGGGGAAGAAGTGTAATGGTTCAGTCATGTTACTCATATTCTTCTTCCACATTTGTGTCATACTGTGGAATTACTGATGCCATGTAGGCATTTCCTTTGAGTAGAATTTCTCACCTGCTGCCTTAGATAGTTCAATTTATAAGAGAGCTGCTGCTAACCAGAGGTAGTTCTTTGCCCTTGTATTGGAAATACCAAGGCTAGACCACATACCCATCAAGGCACAAGACAAATTCAGGCTTTTGCTCCTGAAGTGTCCCATTATTTTACTGTTTCTTTAAAACATTAGCTACTTGATCAGCTACTTGACTATTGAAAAAAACTAATTTCTAATGTAATGTACTTTTTACTTCCTATTCTGATTCTGAAATTATCTGATCCTTTATGTTTCAGGCTTAACCTTAAACTTTTGGTTGGAGAATAAGTCTATTATTCTCAATTCTATAGAAAAAGAAAAAAAAAAAAACCTTCTTGGAAAAGTAAACACTAAAAACCAAAAGGGCTGTATAAGTATCAAAAAAATGTTAAATATACTTATGTCCAGGCCAGTCACCCCCAACTAAATCAGCTATGCTCCTCTGTGTTGCCTTTGACTGACCTTTTATTGGCACCCAGATCAATGATATCCTAACAGCTAATTTATAAACCAGCTATTTGAAGCTCAGAGTGTGTATATCCTTTCACAGAAAGAATGTGATTCATATTCATTAGGCTTACCTCACCAGATTACATCTGAGAAACTGTGGCTAAATGATATGGTTGTGGGGATATTATTACTTCTACTTCTGAGTCTTGGTAGCAGCAAAGTAGGCAGTAAGAAAACGAGGCCACAAGAAAGCAAAATGACTGGAGACAGCACGGTGACCCTAACAGGGTGTGACTTTGACCTGGGCAAGTTCTTTGATCTTTAGCAGCCCCGGTTTCTTTATCTGTAAGAGAGATAATATTACCTAACACTCAAAGGCATGGAGAATCTGGCAGAATGTGTTTCAATCTAACAATGTTCTTTTAATACTTACGCTGATTTTTGGTCACTGAAAAGAATATATTCTTATTGTGCCCTCTCAGTTCCTGCTTTCCTGGGGATAAGAGCAGCTCTCGGAAACATTTGGAAATTAAAAGCTTTTATTAACTTCTCCCTTTTCCAGTGTGCTTATTTAAAGACCTCAAGACTCCTCCATCTTCATTAGCCAAAACATAACTTATTCCTCACAACCATCTTTCATCAAAAATATCCACCTTTCTTTGCCAGCTTTTTGAATTCCCATAAACTCAGGCTTGTTGGTCTCAGCTGGGTGTCAGGAGGAAAGCAGTCGGATTGAACCAATGCACACAAATGCATGAAGGGCCCAGCCATCTCTGACCTCTTCCAGAGCTAGTTGGATTTAAAAAAATAAAAAACTCTGCTTATTATCCCAAAAGATGTCCCAGCAATGTGATTGCAGCCAGCATGCCAAAGTGAAGTTAAAACTTCAGGCACAGTAGGGGACAGATATTTTTGGGCCGGTGAAGTTCAGCTCATCCTGTGCACCTGTCCCTGGTCAGCTCCATGCTGCATTCTCCTTTTCACAGTATCTTTCCATTCTTTCCTTCTGAACCTCCAATTTCTCTAAAGCCTTTTACCTACCTAGAATGGCTCTTTCGGCAGTAGCACCAGGGATTCCAGAGGTGAGCAGACAAAGGGAGGAAGGGGCATTTGCTCATGCTGTTCATATTTCTGCGTCACTAATAGGTAGGGGTTATTTTTATTAATGTTGGTGGACACCAGTCCTAATGCAGTACTAATAGCTGTGTGATTATTGAGATGTGAGGTCAAACACTCCATTGGCAGTGTAAAGTAATGGAACTTCTGAAGACTTTCTAGTGTCCTTAGAAGTAAGTTTTGTAAGAACAGCTGACTTAGAAATATTTTTACCAAACTGAAAACTTCATGTTTGAACTGGCATGAGTTTGGCCATGCTTTTCTTGTATTTCCCTTAAGTACAAGAAAACCAAATTACAGAACATAATTTCAAATAGTCTCCATGATGCTCTTGTTCTCATTTCCTTTGGCTCTTCTACAGAGCACAGAGAATGAACATGTAATGACAGTGCTGAACAATCTCGTCTTAGTTTCTTTCTTCTTGTTGGAACAAAGTGCCCTACATGTGCAGTTTAAAAGAGGAGAGGTTTGTCTTAGCCCAGAACTTGTAGAAGTTTCAGTCCACAGTTTGCTGGCTCCAAGTCACGCGGCAAGACAGAAACAGTACATGTCATGGCAGCCAAGAAGCTGTGGACTTCCCTTCTTTTCCTTTTTATTCTATCCAGGCTACAAGCCTATGTGTTGGTGCCATGCATACCAAAGTGGGTCTTCTTCCTTTAGTAAGCTTATCATGCACACCCAGAAGTATGTTAAACCAGTCAGTGGACTATCTACTTTTACACACCTAAGATTCAATATCACACACCCTTAATCCAATCACTCACAAAACTGCCTATGAGTGGATGGGGCTTTGGGGTGAGGTGTCTAGTTATAAGCTATAACAGATGTCCATTTTCTTACTTGAAAGTAATTTCCTCCCCAGATGATAGACCGAGGAAGGTAGAGGATTAATACATGGCAAGTTATTTAAGGCATGTAAGGAATCAGACAAATAAACTTCCTCATTTGCAAGCTCACAACTGTGAATAGGTCATGTAAATAAATATGTCTCAGCTCCCTGCTCATATTAGCAACGGTTGACAATGTGGAAATGGTGCTTGAGTGATTGTTTTGGGAGTTCACTTTATCGTGTACCAGGCTATTTATTGCACAACACCACAATTCCTAGTGCTTGGTGCTTGACAGTTCCCTTTTAAGTGCTAATTAAAGAAAAATGCTATTTGCCAAAAAAGGCTGAAAATCTTCACTCCCTAAATCACAGACTGGATGAGAGTACCAAACAAGGTCTTCTATGTAAAAATATTTTGCAAGCCAAACATACACACAGATTCAAGTTGTTCTTGCCCAGCTGACTATGGTATACATGACTTTCTCACTCCATTTTTCCTCCATCAGAATCGATTAAACTTTCTTCTTCAGGCTGGCATATTTGGCTGGTGTCAATCCACCAGTAAAGGTTCAGTTTTTTATGGCTGGTACTTAAATGCACTGCCGGGGGGAGTGTGGAGGGTCAGAATCAAAGCTCAGTAGAATTCTAGTTATCATTGCTCCTTCACATGCTTCTAAAAAGTGCAGGTCACTGGGCAAATGCTCTTGTGCCTGCTGGGGATATGTGACCCTGAAAATAGTGAAAAAATTAAATTAAGATTTTTTTATTGTGCCCCCAGCAAAAACAGTTACTGAACCAGTTAAATGTTAGTATGGCTGAAGCCTGCAGTTATAATTGTGATTCTTGGCAAGTTCTTAGAATAGTTGCCTTCCTTTTAATAAAACATATTAATTGTATTACATGATTCTTGATCTTCCATGGAAAATCCATAACTTATTTTTCTTGGTGAACCCAGGAGTTTCTAGTTCTCTCTAATTTGGCATTCTTAATTTAATCAAAAGGTAATCATTGCAAGGAAATTCTCTAAGGACAAAGCATTTTTCAATGTCCCTTTTACCTTGAATATACTCACTTTGCAATATCACAATTTTAAATTAGAAACAATGTTATTTCTATGTTATTGAAAATGTATGTAGATGTATGATGAAGTCAGCAATAGAAACTACTCAAGAATTAATTTTCGTGTGTGCAGCTTTTTCGGAGGAATATGTTCATTTTAAAAAATACTACTAATATTGTTAATTTTGCATGTAGTATTTGCCTGCTTTAGCTTCCTCATGATTTATTTTGAACTTATCCAGTCAAATAATAGTGTTTTAATTTTATATTTCTAATATATGTTGTTTAGAGATTTAAGAAAAAATTTCAACTGTCTAGTACTTCGTTAAAATATTTTTCAGGGCTTTATATACGTAATTCACAATGTCAATTGACCTCAATATTGCATATGACAAAACACAATCAAATATAAATATTTTTAACTCACAGAACAGAGATCTTCCCATAATGGGGTAGGATTTTCCCATCTCATGATAAGGATGGTGAGATCAGGAAACGGTAAGAGGTTATGGAGAAGGAGAGAGTTGTCAGAACCCAGAATCCAGGTAAAGATGAGGTGATGGTGAAGAGCATATGACAGATATGATAGCTGGGGACACAGAGCCTGCAGAATGTCACAAAGAGATAAGAATCTCGGCAGATACAAGGGATGAGTAGAAATAGACCAACCCTAGTGAAGAAGGGAAGGGTCCCTGACATTACAGTGTACCGCCAAAATTGTTTTTAACCTAGTTTAAGTTATTTTTCTAGTTTAATGAATGCTGTGGAGCACCTACCACCATGTATAATTTTCTTGCATTTTGTGGACATTGATGGTTTCTTGACGGTGATCTGCAAACTGCTACCTATCCTTGGATCCCAACACAAAAGCTGTTCTTATTTGATTGAAAATCTTTCTAGGAAAGAGAGCTACATTTCTCTACTTGGCCAGTGTTGAAGGTTATTCATCACACATGGATCTACCTGTGTCTTAAGATACTTCAGGCAAATTCTGATTGGTTCCCTCACTAATGAGAGATTTTTATAATTCTTTGATCTTCTTTTCACGTATCTGAAGAAACAAAATAAAACACAAGAACTCAGACAGGAAGAAATGACTTGTAACTTTCTGAAGTTTCCCAGTAGCAACTGTACTGTATTAACTGCTTTTGATTCATTTGGGAAGATAGTCAGCAGAGAAATAGCAGGGTCAAATGGGACCTCTAATCTTAGTTTTCTGAGGAATCTCCACACTGATCTTCACAGTGATTGCACAAGTCTATATTCCCACCAACAGTGGAGAAGGCTTCCTTTCTCCTCACACTTCCACTAGCATTTGTTGTTGATTTCTTGATAATAGCCATTCTTTCTGGAGTGAGATGGTATCTCAGCATCATTTTTATTTGTATCTCTCAAATAACCAATGATGTTGAACATTTTTCCATGTATCAGCTTTAGACTGCCGGATACCTGTCAGTATGAAAGTGATATTTCAGATCCATATTGGTGAGAATTTTTTTTTGTGCTTAAGTTAAGCAGAAAAGTGTAATTTATGAAATCTAATTTAGATAAAATATACTCTTTAACGTGAGATACTTCAAAATAATTGAATAAGTTGCTTAAATTCAATTTTTTAAAACCATCTTACACATGGAATTTTTTTGGGTAGCTCATTGTATGTAGTACAAATAAGAAAAAATTGTTTTGTTTTTGAAATTAGATTTCAGATTTATTCCTTTAAAGTTAATGGCATTTATACTGAAAAGATACTGAAATTTGTATTTATTCAACACGTGATTTTTAATAGTTGCTGATAGAAATCTGTTATGGCTTTTAAAGAATTTTCAAAATATTTCTGTGAGAAGTAGGTAGCAAAGTTGGATAATAAATATAGCAAAGAAGCAAGTGGGTATGGACAAATACTATTTAGGTGCTTTTCTTGTCATGTAAGCACAATCCAGATCTAAACAGAAAACAGCTAAGACATTTGAAGTAAAGAATTTTCCTTATAATGGCATCTGTTCTTACAACACATCAAAGCCATGAAGAGATGAAAACTATGTTAAAAGCTAAAGATTTGATAAAGTTATTGGGACACATAGTATCCCGATACAAAAAACAATATATAGTATTATATATTGTGTGTGTGAAGTTTACACACACACAATATATATTGTGTGTAATATTGTGTGTATCCCAATACAAAAAACACATAGTATCATGTGTTTTTTAACTGTACACATT
Source organism: Petromus typicus (assembly GCA_004026965.1). Classification (NCBI taxonomy): domain Eukaryota; kingdom Metazoa; phylum Chordata; class Mammalia; order Rodentia; family Petromuridae; genus Petromus; species Petromus typicus. The sequence continues at coordinate 7,792 of PVIR01012109.1, read as the reverse complement.
TGAAATTGTTTCAGAATACTTCTAATTGAACTATTTCATCATTTTGAAATTTAAAACTTAAAAACATGAAACAGACTATCTCTCTAAGACCTGTTTATCTCACGTGATATTATATTCACCTGAATAGCAGAAACACATTTTCTTGATGATCTCATTCAGAAGAAGTAATTAGTCCAAGATCTGTTTAGCCCCATATCCTATGATAGCCGTTTGTGTGTGTATGTGTGTGTGTGTGTGTGTGTGTGTGTGTGTGTGTGTGTGTGTATGTATGTTACTAAAAATTGAGCCCAGTGTCTTGGCCCTGACAGTGACCTCAGTCCTTTGTCAAATTTATATTTTCAGATAGGATCTTGCTGTATTATTAAGTGGCCTAAGTTGGGCTAGAATTTGCGATCTTCCTGCGTCATCCTCCCAAAGTGCTGGAACTATAACAACATCCCATTACACCTGGCTTCCTATGTTTTCCTACAGTTTTTCACTATCAAACAAACTGTGCTAGTTTGAAATTTCATATACTAAGTTCCAATCTATTTAGAATTAAAGTTACTCTCCTGCTGGGTCTTGGTGACTTCATCAGGTCACACCCTCAAAACCTTCTCTGAACCAGAGCTCCAAGTGTATGGTTGCACACCCCCTGAGTTCAGAGCATTTCTATTTCTAAAAAAAAATCAAATCCCTCTGACTCCACTTCCCACATCTGAATTGTAAGAATTATCTCACAGTGAACATTCATAGACATAGCTACTCACAAAAAGTAACCTTACAAGGCTACATTTTTGTGAATCTTTAAACTTCACACCACTGTTAATCCCATCCATTCTTACTGGTGAATAAAGAAAGTTTTTGTTTTTCATCAAAATAATCAGTAGCAGTTAGGAGAGAGGTTCAACATGTAGTAAGAAACCCACCTCCAAAGTTGTGGTTTGGCAGACCCAATCAAAAGGCCCCGGCGGCTGGCTCGTAGGGAGCTTTGCTCCAGTGTGAGGTATGGTCACATGTCTAAGTGGAAGGAATGTCCACTGTTTCGTCCTTGGGAACTATGTTAGTCAGCTTTCTAATGCCACAAAGAAATTCCCGAGGCAAGTCTCTTGCAGAGAGGAAAAGTTTACCTTGGCTCATTGTTCTGGAGGCTGTAGCCCTAGTTTGAATGATCTGAGTGACTTGGGACCCTGCTGAGGGTGGTGCGTCACAGCTGGAGTGCCTAATGGGAGCATGCTGCTTACATGTGAGTCAGGAAGCGAAGCAAGACACAGCGGGCCTGGGATTTCATAGTGCACTGGGAGACACCCTGCTCTGTGACTTCAGTCTGGGGCATACCCTTATGAGGCACCTTCCGGTCATGCCATGCTGGAGACTAAGCTCATCCAGACGAGAGCAGGAGCATACATTCACCTCAGTTGAAGTGGCGGGGAGCAGAAAATAGGGAGAGTCACTGTAAGCTTTCATTGCCGCCATTAGAAATGACATGTATCTCCTTCCCTCCTTTCCCTTGACTATGGCAGATGTGTGCTAAGGGAAGTGTCTCCCCAGGTACTGGAAAGGAGGCCTGATAAGACTGATAAGACCTGATAAGTATTTAATTTCCCATTAAATACTGGTGTTACATATTGATTGCTTCTTGATCTTGCTTGAATGACTTTGTTTTTCGTTTTAATATTTGTGGGAGGGGTGTGTGTGTGTGTGTGTGTGTGTGTGTGTGTGTGTGTGTGTGCGCGCGCGCATTGTAAGCTATTACAAATGTTTTTCATGGTTTCCCGGGATTTTTAACTAGAAGATCCTATTTATTTTCTATCTAGCCATTTGTGGTTAAAACTATTCTGTTATTTGAAGACATTTTTAGAATTTATGTCTGCTCTGTTTTGTTAATGTAAGAGACTGATTCCTAGAGAATTTAGCGGTCATCCAGAAGTATTCTACCAAAAATCTATCCTCAAATTACTTAGAGTTGATGGTCATGGTTTACATTCTTTATGGAAGTATATACTTTGTGAAAGTAAAAGCTTAGTGGAAGAAGATTACTCTCCAGAGAGCGATGGGGACAATGCACTTTTTCTTAAAACCGTTCATGTTAAACATTTGTGTAATCGTCAAAATTGAAGCTGTTTTAATTGTGGCTAGGCATCATGAAAAACAAACAGACATAAAACCCTCAAAAAGGGTTGATTATAACACATGTACTCAACGCCAAAATAATGAGAAAACCTCACAAGTGTATGACTTTGAAAATAGAAGTGATGGACTTAGTTTGAAAAGGGATTCAAAACATCAAATACTTAATCTTTTTGTTTTTTAAAGCATTGGTCTGTAAGCATGATGACTCTCAGCTTGTCTTAGTGTTTTTGCTTCCATGTGGTCAAAAACACAAGAAGAATCTTATTTCTCAGGATATTTTGAAATTTTCTTTTCAGATCCTACTGTGAAATAGATGCTGTGGAAACAAGAAAACAAAGGACTTATTGTGATTTTGTAAAGTGTTTTCTTTTGAATAGAAAGAAGGACTCAATTCTGTACTTGATTTAAATTGAGCACTTAGGCAGTTATAGTTATTCTAAGGCACTAAGTGGGGAGAGCTGGAAGTGGTACCTTCTTTCCAGGATCTATGTTTGCTGCCCCTGTTCACAGAGAGGGGATGTTGTAAACAGTCCTTCTGGAGCCCATTAAGGAAGTCACTGAAACTCTTCATGCCCCTTGGCTTCTCCTTCCCCTCACGCCCACACATACCCTCTGCTTGTGCACTGTGTTGACCCTACTTCCAAAGCTCCTCTTGGGTTCCTTCCATTTTCCCTGTTGTCACTAGCTAAGTTTAAGGCACCACCCTGTCTTGTTCAAAAATGCAATATAGCATCTGTATTTAGCCACGACTTTCAGTCTTGTGCTGGGGCAGCCTCATCCTAAGGTCTGAGAGGTATCAAAGAAATACAAATCTAATGGGAACCCCTCTCACTTCCTTCGATGGGGTTGACTTCGTGGCCAACCGGTTCAAAGGGTAGATGGAGTCAGATGTCCTCAGGAGGGCCTTGATGGCCTCTCCATCTCAGCCATGGTCTTCTGTCATGCATTGGGTCCCTTCTAGCTGTGCCCCATGGGTGTCTGGTGGAGATAAAGAAAAAGTTCAGGCCAGAAGCAGAAACCTAAAGTTGTTTAGGGGATAAAAATTTGTAGGCCACATCCTATAAAACCAGAATAATGATAAAAATAGGTTTCTCAGTTGACATGGATTGCTACAGAACTTACCTGTAATCTAGGAAGATTTGACTAGAAAGTATTTATCATTTAGAAATTCTCTGGAAGCTGGACATTTCTGCAGAATGACCTTAGTGACGGAAGGGAGAAATTATAGCTAGGATTCTGTGTATGCTGTGTTACTATAAATTCATGACCTGGTTTCATAAATCTTCCTCTTTATGGGCCCAACAATCTTTAGTTTTGGGCTGAGCCTTCCAGAGCTTGTTTGTTTGTCTTCAGTGCTGGCTAGGTCAGATGAGTGGACAAGCCATGCATTGTGAATTGATCATTTATTAGCCAGTCCATTCACATATCCTCTCCTTAAAAAGTGAGTGTAATTAAGGATAGGTGCAAAATTTTTACTGGGGGTGGTGCAAATTGGATGATTTATTAGTTAGAAGTAAAAATGATGAAATTTGCCCTGAATCTCCATTTTTGCATGGCAAGTACATGACTTCTTAAATAGATTTGTGTTCTTTTAGGGTAACTTTAGAGGAAACAAAAGGGGATTTCAGGGAGCTGAGCCACACCTCTCTCTACCCGTGCTGCATTCTAGCAGAATGGTTAGACAGTTCTACTTCTGTGCATGAGTGCTGGAAGTGTCTATAACCTGTCTGAACCCTAACAGCCCAACTCCAGCTTGTTCTTCTCATGTCTGTGTGTTGTCAGCAACTCACGGGGAACCATGTTTGCACATGGATTTTCATAGCACCTGCTACTATATTTTATATCTAGCCAAATCTCAATAAATATGTGGTGGTAGAAAACTGGTTACCTTTTCATTGCATGTACTGAGCAGTTGCAATCTGGTAGTCTCTGTGCAGTGGCAAGGGGTGTCATCATGGAAGAAATTCTCAAAAAGGGAGTGTACATGATAATATGCTTCACTTTGGGGGCTTACTGCAGAAGTCATAGGATTTGTCTCAAGGAACCCTAACCACAGGGAGTTGGAAGGATGTAAATAATTGACTAGGTGTGCAGATCTAAAAATGGAGTGCCTGAGAATGTGAGCCACAATCTTGGTCTCAGAGCTTATTGGTACTGAGACTGGAATGGAGAACCCCAGGTTTAATAGTTTTTTTCCTAGTGCTGTTTTTGCCTTTTAATTCTGGCCTCCACTCTGGGCCTTACTAGATGGAGCTAAAAATGTAAAAATATAATTTCAGCTTAGTTTATATTTTTAAACTTAGTTTATATTTTTAAACTAAATTAAAACTCAGGCCACATAGCAAATTGTCCAGAGATGTAGGGATATATTTATTACAATAACTGGTAAACCTCGTTGAGAAAAAAAAAATCCATTATGGTCTGGCTTACTTCCAAGCTGTAGGGAATAGTAAAGAAGTCTAGAAATAATTTTATTATTCATAACCGGAAGAATGCTGTTTCTAGTATGTTTGCCAGTGTATCTCTGAGATTTTTGTCTTTTACTTATTTGTAAGCTAAAACCTTTCACTATGTGGTTTACACCTGGGGTTTGACCTTCACAAAAGTAGACACTCATTCTCTACCCAAAAGTGGGTAGATGAGGGCACCTATCCTCTAAAATGTCTAATTTTTGATTCTTAAATTATTCAGGTTGAGTTTCTTTTAGCATAGTAAATGTAAAGCAAATTTAGAACTGAGAATTGTTCCCTCAACTCATTGATCAGATTTTATGGAAAGGTAGAAATACTGTGACATAATAGTTCAATACCTTGACCCTATAACATATGAATTCTTTGACCTTTAAAAACACCCTCAGCATATTCTTTTGCTCTTTGGAAACTCTTTTCAATCTTAGTTGATCTTTTTCTAGTCCCTCATATCTATTTTACTGCTGTATTTAGAATTCTAAGTTTTGACCTCCTTGCTGGTGTTTCTCTGGGAGACTTAGAAAGGGAACAGTAGTTTATGCCCTTTCTTTTCTAGGTTTAGTGATTTCTTTCCAATATTCATCTTTTTGAGGCTATTCAAGTTCTAGGCTAAAGTTTCATTATTGTTCAAAAAGAAAGATGTTTAAAACTTGATAAAAGCCTAACCAGCACTCAACAAAATGAGTTTTGCTAATTAAAAGACTGATTCTGGGCCGGAGACTTAGCTCAGTGGTTCCAGTGCCTGTCCTGCAAGCGCAGGGGCCGGGGTTCGATCCCTGGTAAGCACGTACAATACTGGGTGTGGAGACTCACACCTAGCAGCAACCAGTACCACATACCACAGTTCCGGGCGTGGTGGCTCACGCCTGTAAGCCCAGCACTTGGGAGGCAGAGGCAGGAGGATTGCTGTGATGAGAGTTTGAGGCTGAGCTCAGGACCAGCCTGAACTACAAAGTGAGACCCTGTCCCCCCCCCCCAAAAAAAAAGACTGATTCTTCCTCGGTGTTAACACCTGTCAAATACGAAACAAACATTTTGGTGTTAAACCAGGTGGCAACATATCTGTTGATCACAGTATATTTCATGAAGCATAAGCAAGAAGACAAAAAATTATTACTTACTGCATTTGAATTAATAATTACTCTAGTTTCCATCTGCTTCAAATGAGAATTATTTTCGAAGTTAAATTGTCCAGAAAAAAAGCCTGTGTTTGGGGGCAGTGATTTTCTAAGGGGATGTTTATTTTCAACCTTTATCATTGTTTTTCATAGCTAAAGTGGTAAGTATTAATTAATTGCTTTAACCACTAACCTTTGAGCTTTCCAAGAGATAAGAGAGGAATATTTTGGGAGTCCTGATAATATTTTTTGCCAGCCCTCTGACACCTTTATGAACATTGTATCCAGTTATGTATTTATTGTTTATTTATAGATTTCTTGCTTCTTAACTCACCTTCAATTCTAGGTTCGGCTGACATGAATCTTTTGATCAGTGACTCTGTGAGTGTGTAGGAGTGTGCGTGCGTGCTTGTGTGTGTGTATATCCATGTTTTTGTAATTTTTTTCATTTTATCCAAAGGAGCTAAATAATGTTCTAGTTTCTTCATGCAGTAAAAGTTGTCCTAACTGTGGTTGTCTGTCAGCTGTGCTTTAAAGCAGATGTGAGAGAACTCCAAGGAAAGAAGGACAGGACCACAGGAAAACAGCAAAACCACCCAGCCAACCCTGCTATTATTCTTTCTTATTCACATGAATCTTAACCTAAGTATAAAATAATATTTTTATTTTCAAAGACCCAACTGAAGCTCTAGAATAGGTTAGTAGGAACTGTCACAATCACTCAATGTAAGTATAGCATAAACTAAGCTTATGATGTTTTTAATAGAACTAGTTTAATTGACAGTTGTCACTGACATCTCGCACTAATGTCACATCTCGTGGGCAGAGAGCCACCAAACCAGGGGAGCTGTTCCACATTAAGAAGAGAGCTACAGATTCCACTGGTGTCCTTGGTTTGCGTGGGCAAGAAAAGGTGCTTTTCCTGACCTAAAAATATAAACTAAAATTACTTACAAATATATTGTTTAAGGAAATATTATGTTCCCAAATGAACAAAATATCATCAATTTTAAATATAAAGGTTAACAGATTTATTATAGAGCACACATTTAATTGACATGATGGCAGCATCCATAGACAGCTGGAGGAACTTCAGGAACATTTGCCATAGCTCACGAGGCTGGTTCTGCACTACTGCCCCACTGACATGCCTGACTGGGCTCAGAGATAATCACTTTGATTACAGGTGTACCCTGTCCAGTGCTGGTGGCCAGGCTCTTTTGGTTCTTTCAGCCTGAAGTGCCACACTCTTACACCACCATCTTTGTGGAAAGGGCAGTGTTTATAATCCTAAGGCAGAAGTATTATGTCTTGATCTTAACTTTAGTTACAATGGAACCTTGAGTTACTGCTGGCCTGGCATATGAACAACTTTAGTTACAACCATAATTTTAATTTCAATATAGTCTTGAGTTACCACCCAAATGCTAGTTGCATGTGCTTCTATATGATCTCAGATACAGATTTAACCCTTTAAGTGCTCTGGAAGGAAAATGACAACATCTTTTCCTGTGTGGGTTAATTGAAAAATCCTGGGCCAGTGTCTTTCTAAGGACTCTGAGAGCTGCCTGTGTACAGGAGAGAGACTTTGAAGCTGCGTAGAGGAGCCTGAGCCTTCAATTGACCAACTGGAATTACAGCCAGCCCTTGAGAATGAATGGAGTTCATAAGAAAATGGTCAACTATACAATCCTAATCCTTTCCAAGTTGTATACTGGTAAATTTGTTTTTGTATCAGAGATTGAACTCTTGTGCTTGGAGGCAGGCAGAGTGCCACTGAGTTAAATCCCTGGCCCCTCATATTGGTAAATTTGGATGTAGTGTGTTTGGTACTCAATAATGGAAAAAATACTCTCCTCAATGAACAAAAGGAAAATTGTTGTAAAAGATTTGTGAGACATTTTATTGTGAAGATTTTCACTAGAAGAAACAAAAGAGTGTCAATTATCTCACAAGAAACATTCTTATCGTTCAAGGCAAGGAGGCCCTGTGTGGTGTGAATGTAAAGAGCTTCCTAATTTACTGATATGGTAAATTATGTACATAGCAATTGAAATCAGGCTCAGAGAAAATACTTTGAGCATTTCTAATAAT
>PVIR01012108.1:0-45474 GCA_004026965.1 Petromus typicus | reverse complement strand
GGTCTCGCTTTGTGTTTCAGGCTGGCCCTGAGCTCAGCCTCAAACTCACATCACAGCAATCCTCCTGCCTCTGCCTCCCAAGTGCTGGGATTACAGGCGTGAGCCACCACGCCCAGCTAGCGTGAAGTCTTTTAAGACCTGAAGGAAAACAACTTCCAACACAGATTAATTTATCCTATAAAACTATCCTTTAAAATTGATGGGGAAATAAGATACTTTCATGGTAAAGAACACTTGAAAAAATTCACAAATGTGAAACCTATGCTCCAAAACATTTTAAAGAATATCTTGGAGAAAAATAAGGAAAGTTACAAATTCATGAGACCTAATCGAGTCAACCCATGGGACCAAACAAGAAACTGATGGGAAAAGGGCAAAAGTAGAATAACACAGCAAAGAACAGGAAAACATGGCAGCACTAAATTTGCCTATATCAGTCATAACGATTAATGTCAATGGACTCAACGCGCCAATTAAGAGATGCAGACTGGCAGAGTGGATCAAAAAACAAGATCCTACAATCTGCTGCATACAAGAAACACACCTAATTCAGAAAGAAACCCATGGACTGAAAGTAAAAGCATGGAAAACAATATTCCATGTGACTGGAAACATCAAGAAAGCAGAGTGGCGATTTTATTTGCAGACACAATAGACTTCAAGCCAAAACTGATAAAGATAGATAAATATGGACACTATCTTTTAGCTCAGGGAAAAATTCAAGAGACAGAAATCACAATCTTAATTACCTATGATCCAAATTCTAATGCACTCAACTATATAAAACAAACATTAACGGACTTGAAAAACAAGATAAACTCCAATACAATAATAGTATTGCGGACCTCAGTACCCCACTGTCACAAAGAGACAGATTGACTGGACAAAAAATCAATAAGGAAATCCTTGAGCTCAACCAGAGTCTTCAGCAAATGGACTTAATAGATGCCTACAGAGTATTTAAACCCACAGAGTTTACATTCTTCTCAGCTGCTCATGGATCATTCTCTAAAATAGACCATGTGCTCATTCATAGAACAGGTTTAAGCAAATATAAAGGGATTGAAGTTATCCCTTATATACTGTCGGACCATGGTGCCCTGAAATTGGAGCTGAATAGCAAAGGAAAGCCCAGGATCTTCACAAACACATGGAAACTGAACAACACTCTGCTGACCAACCAATGGGTCACAGAAGAAATTAGAGAAGAAATTGAGCAGTTCTTACAACTACACGATAACCCCAGTACAACATATAGAAATTTCTCAGGCACAATGAAAGCAGGTCTATGAGGAAAATTCATAGCAGTGAAAGCCTACATCCAGAAAATGGAGTAAGCTCAAATAAACAATTTAATGCTGAACCTCAAGTAACTAGAAAGAGAAGAGAAAAACAAACCCAAAGCTCGCACTAGGTAAGAAATTATAAGGATCAGGGCAGAAATTAATGCAATAGAAACCAAGAGAACGGTTCAAAAAATCAATGAATCCAAAAGTTGGTTCTTTGAGAGAATAAATAAAATTGATAGACCCTTAGCCAACCTCATTAAACAAAGGAGGGAAAGGCCCATATCCATGCTATTACGAGTGAGAACAGAGAAATTACTACCAACACAGAGGAAGTACAGAGGATAATAAACACCTACTTTGAAAATTTATACTTTAATAAAATGGAAAATGTAGAAGAAATGGATAGATTCCTAGACACATATGAACTCCCAAAGCTGAATAAAGAAGATATAGAAATGTTAAATACACCAATATCAATCTGTGAAATTGAAAATGTGATTAAAAACTTGCCAACAAAGAAAAGCCCTGGACCTGATGGTTTTACTGCTGAATTTTATAAAACTTTTAAAGAAGAGTTAGTGACTCTACTTGTGAAACTCTTCAATGAAATTGAAAGGGAAACAGTACTCCCAAACTCATTCCTGGAAGCAACCATTACCCTGATTCTAAAAGCAGAGAAAGACCCAACCATAAAACAGAAGTGCAAGCTAACATCCCTAATGAACATCTACACAAAAATCCTCAATAAGATCCAGGAAAACAGAATATAGAGAATTATCAAAAAGATTATACACCCTGACCAAGTTGGATTCATCCCAGGGATGCAAGGATGGTTCAACATACGTAAAGCAATCAATGTTATACACTATATTAACAGGCTTATGGACAAAAATCATATGGTCATCTCAATTGATATAGAAAAAGCGTTTGACAAAATACAACACCCATTTATGTTCAAAACCTTACAGAAGATCAGAATAGGTGGTCTGTATCTCAAACTAATAAAAGCTATCTATGAGAAATCTCAGCCAGTATCATACTAAATGGTCAAAAATTGAAACCTTTCACACTAAGATCAGGAACAAGCCAAGGATATCCTCTCTCACCACTTCTGTTCAATATAGTTCTGGAAATATTAGCCATAGCAATTAGACAAGAGAAAGAAATAAAAGGAATAAATATTGAAAAAGAAGAAGTTAAATTGTCATTATTTGCTTATGACATGATATGCTATCTAGAAGATCATAAATACTCAATTACAAAAGTGCTGGACCTAATCACCAAATTTAGCTGCACAGTTGCTTACAAGGTCAATGTTCAAAAATCAGTAGCCTTCGTATACACAAACAGTAGACCCACTGAGACAGAAATGGGGGAGTCAGTCCCTTTCACAATAGCACCTAAAAAATATATCTGGGAATAAATCTAACAAAGGAGGTGAAAGACCTCTACTCTGAAAACTATAGCACTCTGCAAAAGGTGATAGAAGATGATGTCAAAAAATGGAAAGACACACCTTGCTTCTGGGTAGGAAGAACCAATATTATCAAAAATGGCTATGCTCCCAAAACTACTCCACACATTTAATGCAATCCCAATGGAAATCCCAACAGCATATTTCACAGATCTAGAGAAAAATATCCAAACTTTCATCTGGAACCATGAAAGACTTAGAATAGCCAAAGCAATTCTAAGCAACAGGGACATGGTGGGGAGCATTACAACTCTGAACCTGAAACTACTATAAAGCCACCGTGATAAAAACTGCATGGTACTGGCAAAGTAACATACCTGAGGATCAATGGAGTAGACTAGATGATCCAGAATCTACTCCCAATACACTGAACCACCTCATCTTTGACAAAGGAGCCAAAAATCCTCAATGGAGGAAAGATAGCCTCTTTAACAAATAGTGTTGGAAAAATTGGGCTTTAACTTGCCAAAGACTAAAACTAGATGTAACTCTTTCACAGTATACCAAACTAAAATCAAAGTAGATAAGAGACCTAAATATTAAAACAGACACTCTAAACCTATTGCAAAGCAGGTTAGGTAAAACTCTCAAAGCCATTGGCTTAAGGAAGGACTTCATGAACAAAACTTCTATAGCACAGGAATTGGCTAATGAAATCAACAAATGGGACCTCATTCTTTTAAAAAGCTTCTGCACAGCAAAGGAAACCACCAACAGTGCAAAAAGGCAACCAACAATGTGGGAAAAAATCTTTACCAGCTGTTCCTCAGACAAAGGGCTACTATCTAGAATATATAAAGAGCTCAAAAACATCAACCCACCCAAATTTTAAGACCCAGTTCAAAAATGGGCATCTGAAATGAACAGATATATTTCAGGGAAGAAGTAAGAGCAGGTAAGAATCATATGAAGAAATGCTCAACATCGTTAATCATTTGAGAGGTGCAGATGAAAACAACATTGAGATTTCATCTTATGCCACATAGAATGGCTCCCAGTTCAGATTCAGCCAACAGCAAATATTGGCGAGGCTGTGGAGAAGAAGGAACCCTTCTCCACTGTTGGTGGGATTGTAGACTCATACAACCCCTGTGGAGATCAGTTTGGAGATTCCTTAAAAAGCTAGGATTGGAAGTCCCTTTTGACCCGGCCATTGCCCTGCTAGGTATATACACAGGAGAATTAAAAGACTCATATCACAGTGACATATGTGCACCCATTTTTATAGTAGCCCAATGTGTGATTGCTACATCTTGGAAACAACTCAAGTGTCCATCAACTGGAGAATGGACAAAAAAAAACTGTACTTTTTCTACAGAATGGAGTATTACTCTGCCATAAAAAATGATAAGTTTGAATCATTTATACTTAAATGGACATGCCTTGAGGGTATCCTCATAAGTCAAATAAATAGGGCACAGATAGGTACATATTGCATCTTTTCTGTGGTATGAGAAAATAAAGATGTAAATGAGTCCTAGAATTGTATGTTATATGTTGTGAAATAGAAAATGCTCAAAGTAAAATAGGGTAAAAGGGGAAAAATAATGAGATTATAACAAAAAAGTAAAGAAACAAATTTTATGTATATGGGGGAGGCAGTAGGGTGTGCAGGGCTATGGGAAAAATGAGAATTAAGTTGTGTCTTATACTGGTACAAATCCCCATTATGGAGTGCAATCATGATGCATATATGCAATGTACCAGTAAAGATTAAAAAAAAGAATAATGTTTTGGAAGAGGAGAAAGTATTTAGACAGGAACTTGTAGGAGTGTAGCTCAGCAGCAGTGGAGAGCACTCACATACACTGAGACACAGATACACAGACACACACACACACACACACACACACACACACACACACACACACACCCCGACACAGACACAGTGACACACACATAAAAATACCCATAATCTTCCTGGATAAAAGAAGGTGATACCACGGGTGCAGTGGTGTTTGGACCATTTTATATCATCCACTAGGAAATTTCCTTTTACTTTATATTGTAAAGTTTCTCATGAAAACAGAAAAATTTTCCTTAAAATATTTTTGTATCTCTTGTGCCTGAATCCACCTCAGTTCCATTTGTGTCTCAGAGCCTGTCCGTCTGGGCCTCCCAGGTCGACCTCTCTTCACCTGTTTCCTTCGGACACTACATCACCCCTGGTCCCCATCTGCCTCTGTCTCTTCACACTCGGTGGAGAAACTTTAGCTTGTATTTCATGTCTGCTCCCTGTAGATCAGGCCATGTCCCTGATCCATGTTTCCCTCAGTTTATCGCATTAGGTTGCATGTAATTCAGTTCTTCAATATTCTTTTACAGCTCCCAAAACTCTGTTGTAGATAGGTCCAGTTTTTCTGTGTAATATTTACTATTTTCTATCATATGCAGTTGCCAAACTATTTTTGAATGTGTATCATTGCTGATTTTGTGGTTTATGAGCCTTCAGATATATTTGTAAAGCTATTTACATTGTGAGTTTTTGCTGAAAGATATTAACTAATTCTTATCATTGTGTTGTTTTTCTGTTGATGATTTTAAATTTTTACCTTTTGTTTATCTTTTCACTTTTTAGAGCTGGTTTGCTGGTCATGAATTTCTTAAAGGGCTCTTCATGTTGAAAATTATTTCTCAGTAAGTCTTGAAAGATATTTTTGTAGCATCTTAGAATGCATAATGAAAGTTATTTTTCTGGACTTGATAAGCTACACCAATATCTCCTGCTCATAAATGATGTCTTTTGAGACATCTACTATTATTCTGTTAAGTTTGCCTTTAGAAGTTTAGCAAGATTCTGAGTTCATTCCCCAATACCTGGGGAAAAAAATAAAAGTTACTTTCCATTTGTCTGGAATGGCTTTTATATTCTCTTTTTGTTCTGATTTTCCTGGGTTTTTCAATAGTGTGTTGTGTCAAGAATCTCTTCTGATCTTATCTATTTGAGGTTTTAAATGCCTTATTATCTGGGGGTCTATTTCAATCTCCAGACTTGAAAGTTTTCTATAGTAATTTTGGGGAGTGAATTTTTATACCTTTCATGTCTTTCTCTTAGCCTTTTTTGATATCTTTAATTATTTTTTGTTTAGACCAAGTCTCACTGTAGCTCAGACTCTTTGAGCTCAGTATGTAGCCCAGGTTAGCCTTGAACTCACAGCAATCCTGTCTCTGCTTCCCAGTACTGGGATGGCATTGTGGTGTGGTATGGGGATCAAACTTGGGACTTTGCTCTTGCCACGCAAACGTCAGAACTGTTGAGCTAAATCCCAAGTCCAACTTCTGTAATTCCTAAGTTATGTCTTTTAGAGACAGCTATGAGCTTTGAAGTCGATTTCTCATGAGTTCCTTTGTTTCTCAGATATCACTGAGTCATCTGCTCCATCATTCTTGTCTCAAGTCCTGAGAGTTTCTCTTGTCCTTGTCCATAGCTACTAATGTGGTTTTCCATTCTGTTTTTCATTTGCAGAAGTTGTGCTTTTTTTTTTTTTCATAACCACCAGTTCTTTACTAAGGAGTTCATTTCTGTCTTGCCTTATCACTTAGCTTAATCGGATGTTCTTGTCTTCTTTAAGCTTGTTGAATGTCCTATTAATGAAAACTTTTATCTGCTTATTAAGATCCTATTTGTATTTAATGAGTTTACATCATGCTGGTACAATGTGTGCATTCTCTTCTTTGATCCCTTCAAACATTGAAGCATTTGGATCGTCAATTCTTTCCTGGACACTCTCTCCACTTTATAGCCTGTCAGATAACTTTTGGGAGTTATCAAACTTTGAGGCATTTTATTGAGTCATTTTTCATTATTGTTATCTTTTCAAGTTGAATGTTGTAGGTCAGCAAGGCTGGAAAGATCTGCTAGTAGAGATTCCCAGCACTGAATAGCAAACTGAGGTCAGTTTCTGGTAATATTTCTCTGCCAAGAACTAATCCTAACTCTGTATATAATGTTAAGCTAGTGCAGACCATGTCCTACTCTTACAGTAACCCTGGAGTCCATTAGGAAAAGATAGAGAAAAGGCTATGAAACAGATAATAAAAGACAAAATATTTTTTCAGACAGAGTCTCTCCTTGTGGTTCAGGCTGGCCCTGAGCTCAGCCTCAAACTCACATCACAGCAATCCTCCTGCTTCTGCCTCCCGAGTGCTGGGATTACAGGCGTGAGCCACCACGCCCAGCACTGTGATATGTGGCACTGGTTGCTGCTGGGTGTGAGTCTCCACGCCCAGTATGGTATGTGATTACCGGGGATAGAACCTGGGCCCTTGTGCTTGCAAGACAGGCGCCGGAAACACTGAGCTAAATCTCTGGCCCAAAAGGTTTTTTAAAAAGTCAGAGAGGAAACATTGAGACACACAGAGTAAAGAGAAACAAAGTCCAACATGAGAAAGAAATTAGTTTTGGGTGATATTAGTTTTCTGTGCACAAAAGAGGGAGAAGCTGTTTGAAAGGATGTATGTTGGAGTGGTGGGAATATAGAGATGGGAGAGACTGATAGGTAGAAAAGAAGCACAGACTTTATGTCCAATTTTTGCCTGGAAGAAAACCTGTGTTAGAAGAAGGAAGTAACAAGTGTGGGTGATGGAGAACTTGACAGGTCATGGAAAGCATTGCAGAAAACAACACTGAAAGCTCATCGACTGTTGTTTATGAAGAAATGCCCTCACACTTGCTCTAAAATAAAAAGGTTAAGTTTTAATAAGAGGTTTGTTTTTGTTTTTGTTTATTTTTGAGACAGGGTCTTGCTTTTGTGTAGTTCAGGCTGGCCTTGAGCTCAGCCTCAAACTCACATCACAACAATCCTCCTGCCTCTGCCTCCTGAGTGCTGGGATTACAGGCATGAGCCACCGCACCTGGCACTGTGGTATGTGGTACTGATTGCTGCTGGGCATGAGTCTCCGCTCCTCGTATTGTATGTGGTTGCCGGGGATCAAACCCAGGCCCTTGCGTTTGCAAGACAGGCACTAGAACCACTGAGCTAACTCCCTGGTCCTCAATAAGAGTTTTTATCTGTAATAAAAGCATGAGGAGGGTGGGCACATGGCAAGTTGGCATATGTCACTGAAAGAAGAGATTGGGGTGATTGTAGTGGACACTGAGATAGAACACAGGACACTGAGTAGTTTGTGACCCGACACACATCTGATTCTAGAAATAGTATAAAACACTGCACTGCTTCTGTCTCACACATTTCCTGATGCTCTTGGCTTGATTCCCTGAACAGAATGACATCCTCTGTCTCCTGACTTCAGGGATCCCTGGTCCTAACTCAGTCTCTGCCGCCTCAGTGAGTCACTGGCTGCCACTTTCCCAGTGATGTGAGGTCAGAAACCAGGTCCCTAGTGGGCTCCCACATGATAAAAGAGATGTGACAGGTCAAGGACAAAGAGTAAGGGTGCTTTCGTTTGGTCACTTCAGCCTCAGTCATTTTTTTCTGTCTGTGACTTACTTTTATGCTTTTCAGAAAAGCGTAGAATATTCAATTGACCTTGGAACTCCTTGAAACCCTCTCCATCTTCCTCCCCTCTGTCTCAGAGTCCTCCCCAGAGCCAGGTCCTGCTGCTCTGTCGTCTTCCTCACTCAGTCCTGGGCAGAGGCCTCAGCTGCAGCTTGTGATTCTGAGATCTTCACCCTCTTCCTCTCACAGGGACTCAGAGACTCTGCTGTGCTGCTCCCCAGACAGTGGCACAGAGGGCAGCTGGGCCTCCCCGGGCAGGGAGGTTTGTGTTCAGGGCTGTATCACTGTGTGAGGAGCATGTGTACCTTAATAGCAGTAATAAACTGCAGCGTCCTCAGGCTCTATCCTGCTAATTGTGAGAGTGAAATCTGTCCCTGACCCACTGCCACTGAACCTGTCAGGGACCCAAGAGTCCTGGTTCGAGACCAGATAAATCATGCGGTGTGGGGCTTTGCCTGGCTTATGCACAATCCAGTTCAAATAGGTTTTTCCATCACTGTAGAGGAGGCTCTGACTGGACTTGCAGGAGATGGAGGCCATCTCTCTGGGGGAGATGGACAGAGACAGCGGGGTCTGTGTCATCACAGTGTCCCCAGTGGATCCTAAAATAAGGAGTGAGATGTGCACATTATGTACAAACATCATGAACCTTTTTCATAGTTTTCCTTTTTTGTAATTGTCGAGTTATCATATTTTTGCATTTTTAAATACAATAATTTTCAATTTTAAGGCAGCTCCCAATATTTTTCATCAGTATGAACACTACAGAAGTCATCAGACCATCCC
This sequence comes from Petromus typicus, assembly GCA_004026965.1. NCBI lineage: Eukaryota > Metazoa > Chordata > Mammalia > Rodentia > Petromuridae > Petromus > Petromus typicus. Next base: position 36,466 of record PVIR01012108.1, on the reverse strand, counting down.
TGTTTTCTTGTGTCCATCTTCATGCTGGCATTGTCCTCACTCCTTTGGGAATCTTTTCCACTCACAGATCTAAACCTCACACTCCTATCCTGCACCTCTCTCCATGTACACAGCTCACCCAGCAGCATGGAGACCCTGCAACTCATCCTGTCATGCTTTTGTCCTTCCCCTTCTCCCTGTGTCCTTACCTGGGATCCAGAGCAGCAGCAGCAGCCCCAGGAGCTGAGGAGGAAGCCTCATTCTGAGAAATTGCAATAAGAGTCCTGATCAGTCATGGAAGAATTAGAGTTGAGCTTTTATCTCATAGTTGCAGGAAGGTCCTTTGTTCGGGACTCTATGCAAACCCCCTGGTGGGTGCAGCGGTGTGTAGAGAGTGAAGGTCAGGTGGGAGGCCTGCCATGTCAACCTAGTGCTATAAAATACCCTCTGCATTTGGAGGAAACCAATAAAGCTGAAGGTCATGCAGTCTGCAGCCGTGGGCAGAAGAATTCCTTGGAAAGTCTGCCTCTCTGGCACAGACACTGCTCATGGCTTTGCTCATCTGAGACAGACTAGAATCCTAGGGACACATCCGTGTGTGTCTAGATCATGTCTGTGGGACATGAAGTCTCATCTGTCTCAGCCCTTGAGGAGAATGAAGCAATTCTCCCCTCCATGAGTTTTCACCTTTCACATTTTCTACAGCATATAGAAGAGAAGAAAGAACTTCTGAGGTGACCGGGTGAATTATCATAATCTCAGAAAAATGTAATAGAAATAATCATTTTCTTGATGTAGTAAGTGAATGTTGTAAGAGCGCTAAAATCAAAGATGATGATGTGTGGAAAAATTTCATCCACTAGCTAAGGACCAGTCATTCCTTTAGAAAGCAAGAGGAAAGGAAAAAAATATGGTTATATACTGGAAATGAAATTCATTGTAAGTATATTTTGAAATTGGTAAATATGCAGTCATGCCTATTTCCATGTAGATATGTATATCAGGTCATATATTATGAATCACACACAGACATACACACAACACACTTATCACAACCTTTCTAAAAAAAGATTTTCCCTGTTTTTTTCCAAAATGAATGAGGAAGAATTCTATGCTACGCTGTACAGAAGGACCACCCAAGGGTCCTTCTCATCGCTCTTCTTTTCTGTAATAGATTTTGGGCAGCCATGGTCCACAGTGTAGAGATATTCTCACTATTAGACTCAAGACTGCATCTGGTCTTTTAACGTCTCAGGGTGGGAAGACTGAAATAATCTCTCATCTAGAGAACTAATTTCTCTGTTGAAGGCAAGTGGAGCGAATGTGCTGTGTGGAATCCACGTCCCTGGGCACTAGGTCAGTTGGTGAATATCCTGTGTAGCACAACTCTATAGAGATATGTTATCTATATGGCTATATACATAAATTTAATATAAAAATGGGTATGTAATAGATATATATTTATATAGAAATGTGTGCATCTACACATATTTAAATACTTCTCTATTCAGTATATTATTATAATTCCATATTAACCATATTATTAGACTTCTATATTAAGTACATTATTATACGGAAATATAATATTCTATATGAAGCACAAGAAATAAGGTATAATGAACAATAATTTATTATTTTGGGAGTTTGGAAATAGATCTTTAGCTCTCCTACAGATCACCTGATCTTATCTCTGTCCTGGCTAAGAGGATGCATTCTGGAATAGTCAGTATTTATGATTATACCACATAGCAAGTGTGTCTATAAGTAGATGAAAGAAACAGCAGAACTAATGTACTTTCATGGGCCAGGCCGTGAAAGGGAGTAGGTATGTAGACTTGTGAAGGACAGCTCACTGTCAGCAACACACCTTGCTATCTTGCAGGTCAAAGCTAAAGAGCTGCCTGTGTGATCGTAGCTAATGTTTGTTCTTGGAGACACTTCCACAGTCACACTTCCTCACCTCCAGTGTTCCTTATTATTAAAGATCTCACAACCTTATCAGTTATGGAGACCTCAATTGTGATCACTGGCATACAGAATCTATCTCCAAACACACAAAGGTCAATTAGCAGTTCATACTTAGGCCTTGATGAGACTCATAATATTATTAAATAACTCAGTTATGAGCTAAATCAATAATATCTGCAGCCTGCTCTGCACAGTTTCATTCTGGTCTCCTGCAATGATCGAGATCTAAAATGCACTTTTGAATCTGTTGTTTATTGAAATCAACTCAGGGTGAAAATAAAAATTACCTAGAAAACAGTGAAAATAGAAGCAGAACCCATCAGAAAATTGACCACAGCAAACCCAGTTACAAATGGCAAAGTTCTAAGAGTCTACAGTAGTAAGCATCTCAAATAAGTATTCTGATGATATAAATTTTTATGCTTTCTTTGATTTAGAGAGAAGATATAGACAAGATTGACATCCTCTTGAACTAAAAAAGAAAAGAGACAGAACCCAAAGAAATGAAATGCCATGTTTACTAAAGCTTTTAAATTTATTTTTGGAAGCTGGATAGAAATCTCCCCCTCAGTTTACTTGCTACTTTGAAATTCCTCCCCACCATCTACATCTTCTAGTGTTTCATATCTTGCTTTCTGCATTATGGGTTACAGTCCAGGACCCAGTCCGCCTTCATCTGTTAATATTCACTTCCTGGTGAACCTGCACGAGAACTGCTTCCCTGAGCTCCGGAATCCCACACGTGCATGTGTCCTGGGACGCTGCAAGGTGAAGTTGGCGGGACTCACTAGGCTAATCTGTTCCCTCTCATGCCATATCTGTCCCAGTGATGCTTTTTTTTTTGCCTCCCCATCTAAGAAACACCAGTGTAAATTCTCTGGGCTCAGGTTCAAATGTATGGCCATCATCCTTGAGTTTGCTTGTCTCTTACATCCTGTGGTCTCAGTGTAAGTAAAACTTTTTTGTTCTGACTCTAAGTATGAGCAGAAACTGCCCCCTTTACCTCATCTAATGACAGCTCACAAGCTCTGGGGAGTGAACACACAGAGACCTGGGCAAATGTATCAAAAGCAGGTTCATAGGATGTTTAACAATTATTCTGTACACTGGGCCCAAAGGCCAAGAATTGTATACTAGGCGGCATCAGTTGTCCCTTTATTAACATCTTCATTTTCTCTCCTGCAACATTTCACTTTGACACAGATGTTGTGTTGGAAGATTTTCACAAGGAAGAACTGAGCCACTTGAGATTTAGCTAAAGCCACGAAGATAGGGTGGTGTGTGCAGTGCATTGCTTAGTCCTAGAAGACACAGGCTGCAACTACTTGTCTGCCTTCACAAATGTAGAATGTGTTGTGGAGACTAAAACCTCCATGTGAATTAGTGAGTAGTAATGGGTTATGAAGACATAGCTTTGCCATGGGTCCTGTGTCTAACTGATAGCAAATGTGGTGAGAATCTTTTGGTGATTTCATTGGCCCTCTTCCCATGGTAGGCAATGGACAGAGAGAGTGGGCTCTGTGTCACCACCTCATGCCCCTGAAAGCTAACATATAGAAAGAGAAATGCACAGTCATGTACAAGTGTCATGATCCATATTTATAGTTTTCCCTTTTATCATGCAGGGTTACTATTGTCTGTTTAATATTTGTACAAAAATGTTCAATTTTAAGCATGGGCTCCAAGATTAATACCACATGGGAATCTGTAGAATTTACCTGCTGCACCTCTGTCTTTCTGTAAAATCACCATCATAGCACAGGTCAGTTCCCTCTCAAGTCCTCATCTCCCCACCCCTAACCCTCACACATCCAGGCTGCCAGTCACACAGCCCATGTCACGTGTGTTCTGAACACAGCAGGGCGAGTCAGAGCTCACCTCTCACCCGTCTCCTCCTTCATCTCTCTCTGTTCTGACCATCTCTGTCCTGATGCAGAGCATCAGCAGCCCCAGGAGCTGAGCAGGGAGCCTCACTGTGAGAAGCTGAACTGCAGAGTCCTGATCAGTGAAGGCAAGATGAGAGCCCTACTTTTATCCCAGATGTGCCTGGGCTGTTCCCCTTTGTGTCACCCCGGTGGGTACAGTGTGTGGCAGGACTGAAGGACATGGTGGGAGAACTGTCACATGAGCCAACTGATGGGAAATTTGCCCTGTATTTGGAGGAAACTAGTAGAGAAAAAGTCCACACCATCTGCAGCAGCAGGTGCTACTTGGAAAGTCTGTGTCTATCACATGTCTTTGTCCCCTAAACAATAGGCAGACCCAGGACATGCACATATGTGTTCAGATCAGACTCTGGGAGTGAAAAGCACATTTTCCTCTCCTACTCCATAGTGGTGAAAGGAAAAAAAAAACTAAACTAGAAACAGTGATCTTCAGAGTTTCATACCAGCAGCAGCATGGAGAAGAGCCGGGGGAGATGCAGTCCTGCCGTGTCCATGTAGGCGACTTAGGTGCTGGAAACATGTCAGAAGTAGTCTCTCATCCCAAGTTTAGTGATTAACTCAGTAAAGATATTAGTGTCAAAACAAATTAGCATCAATGAAATGTCTGTTTCTTTCAGATATATATGTTATAACCTTGTGGAAATCAATCTTTCTATTATCTTTTGGTATTCTTTTTTGTTCTGATATTCTTGGATTTTTCTAACATGATGTGGAGAAATTCTCTTCTGTACATATCTGTGTCAGAGTTGAAATGCCCTATTATCAGTCTGTATTCAATCTCTGGATTTGAAGGTTTCTGCGATAATTTTATTTTTTAGTTTGTTGAGAGGATCTTGCTTTGTAGTTCTGGTCGTCCTGAGCTCATTATGTAGCCCAGGCTGGCCTAGAACTCCCAGCAATCCTCCTTGCCTCTGCCTCTTGAGCACTGGGTTTACAGGCATTAGCCACCAGGCCTGGCTTTTCTACAATAATTTTGATGGAAGACGTCACCAGAGGGCGCTGTTTCTTCGGAAGCCCCTGTAGAGGAGTGTGTGTGACCTCTGAGGCAGAGATCCTGATAGAGTGCTGATTCCAAGGAGAAATGAATGGGTTTCTAATTAAGAAACAGCTCTTTAGAACTACCCTGAAACCCCAACTCACACTTTCCAGAATGCCTATTATCAAAAATGCTGTTAAAAATGAGATGGGGGTAGAAACCCTTGTACACTGTTGGTTAGATTGTAAGTTAGTATAGAAGCACTGTGGAGATCAGTACGGAAATTCCTCAAAATCTAAACAAAGAAATATAATTCTATCACCCAAATCATTCTTTAGTTTATTCCCCAAAGCTTTAAAGGCAGCACACTACAGTGAGACGTGATTGCCCTTTTTATTGTGTGTGTGTAAAGAAACTCAGAAGAGCTATGTGGTTTGTATTCATGTTTACAAGAGCTTTCAGGACTATGAGAAGGCTGTTAGAAAAGGAAATGCAGGACTCTTTCTCTCTAAAATGATCACACATAGACATTTCCTTCCCCGCATAGCTGATCAGATACAATGAAAAGTTGACCAGATATTCATATTTCTGATCCTTGACACCTTTACTGTCCAGTTATATTTTCCTGAATTGTTCTTATCATAATTGTTCTTATCTTATTTGTGTTATAATAAATTGTCTTTTGAAATGATTATCATGGTACAATTTGTTTACCACAATGTACATGAATACTTCTAATCAGTACATTTAAATAGAATATTGAACAGTTGTACAAGTGAATAAATTTATTTATTTTCACTATTTTGAGTCATTGTTTTTATTCTTATTACACTTTCCAAGTTTTGGTGCCCAAACTTGGCAAACATCATGGAAGTTTGTACAAACACATACACACACATATATACAACACATGTATTTAAGTTTAGAGCCCCAGACTGCTTTAACCTTGTGCTCAGGTGTCTATTAAAGAGGTAAAATGGTAAAAAGATAAAAATCAAGGAAACATGAAAAAGCCAAATGACAGTTTTTGCTTTCATGAATGGGAGAGATTTTAGAGCAAAACTCATCACTATCCAACTTCCACTGAGTGACAGCCACAGATGTTTACAAGAAAAATAAACAGCCCTTTACATGCATCAGGGTGCTTTAAAAACAAGTTACTAAGGAGTTGTCCTTTGTTATTATCACAAGTAACTTTTAAGTGAAGGACCGTTAGTATAGAATGAATCAGTGATTGAATTTTGGATGTTAAAAACTTCAGGTAGATCATCATTCCTTTCTGAAGCAATTCTTTTGGTACCTATCTTTATCATACAAGCACTGTGAAGCACTTGGTATTCTTTTCTTGTAAGACAATATGCATGGTGGCGTCAGGACATTTATAGGCAAAGACCCACAGCCAGAGCTGAAAGGGCTCGTGCAGAGTATGGGCAGATGTGTCTGGACCCAAACTGTAATGGTCTGTAATTTTGGCAGAAAAGAGTGATTAGGTAATTTTATCTGGGATTTTAAAAAAAATCATGACATTTTAGCAACAGTACACTCAAGTAGTTTTGAGGGAGCAGAGGCAGGTCTGGTCGCAAAACAAACATTCAGGCCATTAACTCAAACATTTCATGTTTGGTAACCGAAGAGTAGTTATCTGATTAGTGCACTCTAGACCATTTGATTTTATTTTTCTCCACAGGAGCATTTCCCTTTTGGGATAAACCAGGACCAAGTTCCTTATTATTCTGAAGAAATGAAACAGCTTCTGGTAGACAGTAATTTTCTACATGAGGAGTAGATTCCTGCATAAGATAACCAGCAATGTATTCTGTTCTCAAGCAGTACACATTCTGGGCAGCAGCTTCTGCTATATTAATTCCTGCATCATCTGGTTTCAATTTATTAAAGTCAGAAAAGAGATGTGTGGCTTCTTTAAATAAAGGTACAGAATGACCAGGTAGTACCTTTGCTCCTCCTGACTGAAGAAGACGTTTGAACCCTGCTTCTCGGGATGGGTCAACATGTAAAATGATTTTCCACCCACTAAATGCACTCTCAACAATGCCTGATTTGTGTCTTTGCTGGAGCTTTTTTCTCCATCTCATTGCTGCAAGTGCTAGTCTTCATTGTACATTGATGCCAGTCAAAACATCGAGTATAGAGCTGCTTCCCCATTCATAGTCTTCTTCTTGTATGAAGTGGCCAGCAGTCCTGCACACTTCCAGGTAGGAGCAGTGAAGCACCCACTTCCCAGCTGCTACAGAGGCTAAGTACTTCTCATTTCGTAGTGGATGACCCACAACAATGTGTGTACAGCTGGGATCAGAGCACTGTTTCTCCATCATTAACCCACCTAGCTTTTCAATCAGATGACAATAATCAATACGTTCTTGAGGATTCAGAGATGACAACTGAAATATATACTGTTTTTTAAAATTCTTTGTGAGTCTCCTCTGTTGTTACAACCTTTTCTCTAGGGTGCGGAGCCACCGGTGGGTGGGCGAAGGGGAAGGCAATACTGGGGGCCTGAGGTGTAGGGATCAGGTGATTGTCTTTTGTTGGAGTTTCCAGTTCTTCAGAGTTTGGGTGTTCTGGGGCATGAGTTCCACATTTGTTTCCAGGATCACTGATAGCTTTTTCAGTAATTTTTGAGTCACATAATGGCTCTTGAAAAGGAGAGTCCTCTAGTTTTTTAACATCGACCTGAAGCTCCGAGTACTGTGTGGAACAAATGGGCCACTGCAAATTGCTGGCTAGCCTTGCTCTCTCTTCTCTAGCTGTCGGGTCATCCCAAATGATCTGTTTGTTTTGAGAGGGCTCAGTGTTAACGTCAGGTGCTACCTGACGAGACTGCCTCAGGGCCTCTAGGACTCTACTCCGTCCACTTCGAGCGGAGTGAGTGCTCTCAGGGGTTGAAGAGGCACTGTTACAACCACTTCTTGACAGGGAAGTCCTCTGTCCTTGGGGTTTCACAATGCAAGTTGAAGACATTATCTCTTGCAGCTGCTTTTGGAAGTTCTCTCTCATCTCCAAGGTTTGTGTCAGAGCTCCTTTACAACCATTCCTTCCGCTTTCATTTGACAATGCTCATTCTTTGTTACTGCCAGTTACACTGTCTCCATCATTTTCTTCTACATTCAAATGACCTATCTCATTGTCCTTTACTGCAGAAATAGCTGAATGTCCTTGGCCATTACAGAGTCGGTCATCTTGCACTGCACTGATGTCCAAGCTCATTTTGGGATTATAAGTATGAGGATACAGGGATTCTGGAAGGTGTTTATATTCTTGGGCACATTCTGAAAGCCAGTGCTCTGAAACAATGTGTACTCCTCTTTCTTTTACAGATTTATACTCTTGATTGCTATCATTTGCCTGGCCTTGATAGATGAAATGAGTCACAGCCTCATCAAAACTCCACATGTAATCTGCTCCTAGAGAGGCTGCAATCCCATTAAGTTCACTCTGCTTTTTACTGAGTTTTTTACTCACACACACCACAACTTTGTGTAGTGGCTTTGGACCGTCTTCCTTCTCTGACTGGGCGTTCTTCAGTTGAGGGCTTGCAGAAAGTGCAACAGCATTTTGAGAGCTATTTGCCAAAACAAATTTCAAATTTCTAACAGTGACTTCTGAGAGTGGTGGACTCAGGTTCTTTTACTGTTTGCTGGGAGTTTGCTGGAGTTTCCAAGGTTGCAAGCGCATCCTTCACATCAAAAGAAGGCTTGAAGAGCTTGTCCTTAGAAATTTTGATGGTGTATCCAGGTGTACCGAGGGCTCCTTCTGAAGTGGCTTCCCTACTGCTGGAGAGGCTAAAACCTGCTGGGCATGTTGTGAGAGCACAGCACAGAAAGCTTTACTCTGAAAACAGTTCACATCCAAAGGTGTAACGGCCATTTTCCTGAGAGATTCCACATGTATGCCAGGCTGCGCGGCAGTGTCTGGATTTAGAGTCTCTCTGTTTGTTGTTCTGGTTTCTGGTCTTTGCTCTGGAGGTGAATTTTCAATCAGAAAAAGGCTTTCATCTGCTCTCTTTCCCATCCTAACAGTTTCCAATAGCCAATCTATCATGACTGCTGGTAAATTTCACTTCTTTGCAGCTTCATATTTAGAACCAACTGGTTCTTTCAATATAAGATGTGTACTGGCAAGCATACCTTTCTTTGCAATGGACTTGCGTACAAAATATTCTTGAACACTTGCTCCAAGGTGATTTGCTAAGAATATCAGAGAATCTTTTTCTGCTCCAACACATTGGCTGAATGAAATAACACAGTCCTCTAAAGGTGTCATTCCTGCCATTACTGGGACTGGTGTGAAGAGCGGATTTGACTTGGGATCAATTAAAGTCTGACAGTCTATACAAGTAACCAGCCATGTATTTGTAACAACTTCTCCAACTCTTGCCTCTACTTCACATGCCAGCAAGGGAACTACAGCATAATCAGCAACAACTCTGCTTGGAAGGGATACAATCTTTCCAGCATATTCTCTTATGGCGCTTGCAATATGACATTCATTTTCATTACTAAAACCCAAAATAAGAAAACTCTTTCGGTTAAATAAGCCTTCTTCAATAATTGTGGAAGCATCAGGGAGGCAATGATTGACAGAAGACTGGTTTTCTTCTTGTAGAGAAATGTGAGTAGAATCATTAAGGGACCCAACATGAGTAGAACTATCACAAGGCCCAACTTCAGACTTTGTAGCTTCAGACTTTTTAGTTCCCATGACTGTGGAATTATTGTTTACATATTGAGAAAGCAGATCCTCTTCAGCCTGTTCATGCATTTCCTTAGAAGTAAAATCTTTCTTAGAGAAGCTGCTGCTGTTCTTTCTTGAAAGAGCTGTTTTACCCTCAGGCTGATCTGAAACTGGAATTTCTATTGGCTTGTAGCTAGCATGAATATACATCTCTTCAGGAAGCATGTAACCTTTATTGAAACATTCCAGCAGCCACTTGGCTCCCACTACATGAGGCCAGTGTGCTGATTTATTCCAAAACGGCTTCAATTCATCATCATAATCTCCCACAATAACATGAGTTACATCTTCATTAAGCTGATTAAAATGAACACCACCTCCACTGTTAATAAGCCTTCTTAGTTTATCTAGCTTTCTGCCACTAAAACCACGAAGAAATATCCGACAACCATCTAGTAAGTCTTCAGGTGCTTGAAATGCACTGATGTCCAGATTTTCTAAGTTTTCGGATGTAGGTTCCAATTTGCTATTAACAATTGAACTGCATATGGATTCATTTACACAATTTCCATTTATGTTGGAAATGTGGCTGACATCTGAAAGAGTATGACTGTCAGTCATGCTGATCTGACCAGTGGGAGTTAAAGTATCAGGGAGAGACTTTGCTTCTGGTCTAGATTTTGCCTTGTATATAGACTCATCTTGACGAAACCCTTTCTCAATACTATCAAAAAACCACTGTATGGTCACACAGTGTACATTCCATCTCTTGGCACATTCATATTTCTGACCTTTTGGTTCCTGTAAATAAAGTGTGTACATTCATTTCTTTTCAACTGTCCCATGTACTGGCTTCCATGCTTAATTGTGAGTTGCTGAACTGCTTTCCTGTCCAAGCCACACAAACCAGTCACACAGATTATACAATCAAGAAAGACAGGACACCTGAAATCTTCCATGTTTATATCAGTGTATCTAGTTATTTTGTTTTCTTGTGACTTCTCCCAAAGTGTCTTTATCCAAGAAGGAAGCAAAACAGGTTTCTTTAGATTTGCAGCAACTAAATATTTTTTGCTACCAACTTCTTCAGCAATAAGGTGAGTTACTGATACATTAAGGTCTCTGTATACTCGTCCACCCATCATTTGCACATATTTATGAATTTCTTCCCTCTTCTCTTTATCGAGGCTTGTACAAGATACAGTTACATTAGACGTAACCATATTATAAACTGGATACTCAGCTCTTGGGACGCATTGTTGGAAGTGCGTACAGAATAAGACTACTTGGGGACCAACAATTCTACAGCTGAGCTTTTCAAGGTGATCAAAGGCATCACCACTAAAAGGGTCACAGATATAAACAGATCTATCATTCTCCTTTATTTTCAGTGCTTCTTCTTCTGTAATAATCTGAAGATTTTTTCAGATCAGAATTCTTTCATTGACTCAAGAGCTTTAAAAAAATATTCGAAATTGTTTGAACACTTTAAAAACTTCACAAGAAATGGTTTTTGTTCATTTGGAGACATTGTTGAACTCGACAGAGCCTGAGGGTCTTTGGGCAGAGAGTAGTGGGGGTGTGCAGACCGTAGGACAGCAGCTGAGGTTGGCACTAGCCTGGCGCACAGCCTGCCCACCCGATGGTGCCCCCAGCCCTAAGCGAACCCTGTGAATAAATTTATTTTAAGAATGTCTTTTCAGATTAAAAATATAATAGATCACCAACTAAACAGATAAATTTTAAAATGTTTTCAAAATGTACTTTATTTATTTATTTAATTTTAATTTTATAATCTTTATTGGTACATTAAATATACACATCATGATTGCACTCCATAATGGGGATTTGTACCAGCATAAGACACAACTTAATTCTCATTTTTTCCCATAGCCCCACCCACCCTACCACCCCCCCATACATAAAATTTGTTTCCTTACTTTTTTGTTACAATCTCAACATTGTCCCCCATCTTCCTATTTTACATTGAGCATTTTCTATTTCACAATATATAACATACAATTCTAGGATTCATTTACATCTTTATTTTCTCATACCAGAGAAAAGATGCGATATGTACCTATCTGTGCCCTATTTATTTCACTTATGAGGATATCTTCAAGGTATGTCCATTTAAGTATAAATGATTCAAAATTATCATTTTTTTATGGCAGAATAATATGCCATTCTGTAGAAGAACCACAGCTTTTTAATCCAGTCTCCTTGATGGACACTTGGATTGTTTCCAAGATGTAGCAATCACAAATTGGGCTGCTATAAACATGGGTGCACATATGTCACTGTGATATGAGTCTTTTAATTCTTGTGTGTATATACCTAACAGGGCAATGGTCAGGTCAAATGGGACCTCCAATCCTAGCTTTTTGAGGATTCTCCAAACTGATCTCCACAGGGGTTGTATGAGTCTACAGTCCCACCAACAGTGGAGAAGGATTCCTTCTTCTCCGCAGCCTCGCCAACATTTGCCGTTGGCTGAATCTGAAATGACAGCCATTCTATGTGGAGTGAGATGAAATCTGAATGTTGTTTTCATCTGCATCTCTCGAATGACTAATGATGTTGAGCACTTCTTCATATGCTTCTTAGCTGCTCTTACTTTTTCCTCTGAAAAATATCTGTTCATTTCAGATGCCCATTTTTGAATTGGGTCATTAAATTTGGGTGGTCTGATTTTTTTGAGCTCTTTATGTATTCTAGATAGTAGCCCTTTGTCTGAGGAACAGCTGGTAAAGATTTTTTTCCCCACATTATTGGTTGCCTTTTTGCACTGTTGGTGGTTTCCTTTGCTGTGCAGAAGCTTTTTAAAAGAATGAGGTCTCATTTGTTGTTTTCCTCAGCCAATTCCTGTGCTATAGAAGTTTTGTTCATGAAGTCTTTCTAAGTCTAAGCCAATGTCTTCGAGAGTTTTACCTAACCTGTTTTTCAGTAGGTTTAGAGTGTCTGTTTTAATATTTAGGTCTCTTATCCACTTTGATTTTAGCTTGGTACATGGTGAAAGAGGTAGATCTAGTTTTAGCCTTTGGCAAGTTAAAGCCCAGTTTTTCCAGCACCATTTGTTAAAGAGGCTATCTTTCCTCCATTGAGAATTTGAGAGCCTTTAATGAGGTTGGCTAAAGGTCTATCAATTTTGTTTATCCTCTCAAAAAACCAACTTTTGGATTCATTGATTTTTTTGAACCATTCTCTTGGTTTCTATTGCATTAATTTCTGCCCTGATGCTTATAATTTCTTGCCTAGTGCAAGCTTTGGGTTTGTTTTGCTCTTCTCTTTCTAGTCACTTGAGGTTCAGCATTAAGTTGTTTATTTGAGTTTGTTCCGTTTTCTGGATGTAGGCTTTCACTGCTATGAATTTTCCTCATAGAACTTTTTTCATTGTGTCCCATAAATTTCTTTATGTTGTACTGGGGTTATCATTTAGTTGTAAGAACTGCTCAATTTCTTCTCTAATTTCTTCTGTGACCCATTGGTTTGTCAGCAGAATGTTGTTCAGTTTCCATGTGTTTGTGAAGATCCTGGGCTGTCCTTTGCTATTCAGGTCCAATTTCAGGGCACTATGGTCTGACAGTATACAAGGGACAACTTCAATCCCTTTATATTTGCTTAAAACTGTTCTATGAAGGAGCACATGGTCTGTTTTGGACAGTGATCCATGAGCAGCTGAGAAGAATGTAAATTCTGACTTTGTGGGTTTAAATACTCTGTAGGCATCTATTAAGTCCATTTGCTGAGGAGTCTGGTTGAGCTCAAGGATTTCCTTAGTGCCTTTTTGTCCAGTCGATCTGTCTCTCTGTGATAGTGTGGTATTGAGGTCCCCTTATTGTATTTGAATTTATCTGTTTTTGAAGTCTGTTAATATTTGTTTTATATAGTTGGGTGCATTAGAATTTGGAGCATAGATATTTAAGATTGTGATTTCATTGTCCTGGATTTTTCCCTGAACTAAAGATAGTGTCCATCTTTATCTGTCTTTATTAGCTTTGGCCTGAAGTCTGTTTTGTCTGCAAATAAAATCTCCCCTCCTGTTTTCTTGCTGTTTCCTGTCACATGGAATATTGTTTTCCACTCCTTTACTTTCAGTCCATGGGTTTCTTTCTGAATTAGGTGTGTTTCTTGTATGCAGCAGAATGTAGCATTTTGCTTTTTGATCTACTCTGCCAGTCTGTGTCTCTTAATTTTCGCGTTGAGTCCATTGACATTAATTATTATGAGTGATATAGGTAAATTTAGTGCTGCCATGTTTTCCTGTTCTTGGCTGTGTTATTCTACTTTTGCCTTTTCCCCATGAGTTTCTTGTTTGGTCCCATGGGTTGACTCGGTTAGGTCTCATGGATTTGTAACTTTCCTTATTTTTCTCCAAGATATTCTTTAAAATGTTTTGGAGCACAGTTTTCATATTTGTGATGTTTTTCAGGTGTTGTTTGTCATGAAAATATTGTGTTTCCCCATGAATTTTGAAGGATAGTTTTGCAGGATACATTAATCTGGGTTGTAAGTTGTTTTCCTTTAGGCATTGGAAGATTTCACTCCAGGCTCTTCTTGCATTGAGTGTTTGAGTTGAGAAGTCCGCTGTGATCCTGACGGGCTTCCCTTGGAATGTAACTGTTTTCTTTTCTCTGGCTGCCTTCAGTATTTCATTCTTTTTTTGGATATCTGGGACTTTTATGGTTATATGCCTAGGTGTAGATTTTTTTCATGTCACGGGCATGTGGTGTCCTGTATGCTTCATATATTTGTATGTCCAATTCTTTCTTTTTTCTGTGGAGTTTTCTGCCATTATCTCTGTGAATAGCTTTTTGATGTCTTTAGCATTGTGTCCTACTTCCTCAGTGACTCCAATCAATCTTATGTTATTCTTCTTTGAATCATCTAGGAGCTATTGGACTGACTTTTCATTATTGCTTGCTTTTTTCCATAGATTATGCCTTTCCAGTTCATTGGTTGAGATCCTGTCTTGTAGGTCTGAAATTCAGTCTTCTGCCAAATTCATTCTATTGTGCAAACTTTTATTTTCTTTCTTAATTTCCTGGACTTCTGCTTGTAGGTGTTTAAAAGGTTCCAGTCCTTTTTCTATCTTGGCTTCTATCAACTCCATGATTTGCTGTTTAGCTTTATTACTCATCGTGTTGACAGAGTCCAATATCTCTGCTTTCGTCTCAGAGATCAGTTCTGATTTCCGCTTTACTAGGTCTGCTTTCGTTACCATTTCTGAATACTCTGGAGACTCGCTCTCAAATTTCTCTATTTCCCTTCCCCATGCATTACCTTGAGGTGAGGATCTTTGTATCTGAGAGTTTGAGTGTTTGCTCATCTGTGACCTGCCCTGTTTTCTGGCGCTGTTTGTTGCAAGTCACTTTCCTCCTAATAGTTAGGAACCTTAAAATAGCAGTGTTTCTTGGGTTGTTCTTTGCAGTCTGTATTTGGACCTAAAGAAAAACCCCTAGTTCTGGCACATCATATGAGGCACTCAATCAATAGTCAGCACACCTTCTCCCATCTGCTTTAGAGGCAGGAACGCTCTGGCTCCTGATCTGCTACAATGGTGCTGCCTGAGGTTCCAATAGGCCCACTTGCTCACCAATACAGAGTCTCTGGGATCACCTGTGCAGTCTGCCTGGAGGCTAGTAGGCTGTAGGCCCTGTGAAGCTGCAATGGTAGGGGCTGATGTTCTAACAGGCCCACCTACTCACCAGTACAATATGAATGGATGTGCTTCTGCAGTTGTTGTGGAGAAAGTCAGACTCTGACCTGCTAACCTCAGTCCCTCGGCACTCTTCCGGTGTGGACCTGGAGGCCAGTAAGCTCCAACCCTGCCGCCGATTCAGTGATGCAGATTTGGTGGCGCAGTTGCCGTTTCCCTGAGCTGCCCGCTGCTAATCTCAGTCCCTGGGCGCTCTTCCGGCGTGGGCCTGGAGGTCAGTAAGGTCCAACCCCGGCGCTGATTTGGTGGCGTAGTCACTGTTTCCTGAGCTACCTGCTGCTAAACTCAGTTCCTGGGTCCTCTTCCAGTGTGGGCCTTTAGGCCAGTAACCTCCAACCGTGGCGCATATTCGGTGATGCATTTGCTGTTTCCCAAGCCACCTGCTGCTAACCTCCGTCCCTGGTTGCTCTTCCAGCGGAGGCCTGGAAGCTAGTAAGCTCCAACCCTGGTGAAGATTTGGTGATGCAGATTCGGTGGTGCAGTCGCCATTTCCCAAGCCACCTGCTGCTAAATTCAGTCCCTGGGTGCTCTTCCAGCGTGGGCCTTGAGGCCAGTATGCTCCAACCCCGGTGTAGATTTGGTGGCACAGTCGCCGTTTCTTGAGCTGCCCACTGCTAATCTCAGTCCCTGGGTACTCTTCTGGTGTGGGCCTGGAGGCCAGTGAGCTCTCACCTCGGCGCAGATTTGGTGACTCAGATTCAGAGGCGCATTTGCCGTTTCCTGAGCTGCCCGCTGCTAAACTCAGTCCATGGGCGCTCTTCAGGCATGAGCCTGGAGCTGCAATGGGTTTATATTGAGGTTTGCAGATGAAATGAACAAATTTATGTCAAGCAAAATGCACCGAGATGTCAACTTTTTATAGTTGATTAATAATAACTTAGTTTTCTTTTCAGTTTGCTGCAGTTTTTACAGAATATGAAGTTTACAACTTATTTTTTGGATGAGCTTTCATACCTGCTAAGTCTGTAGTGTGGATACAACCCTTTTTCCTCTTTCATTTTTGTGGTTCCCACCTATACTCAAGTTTAAGAATCTCCAATTGTTGTGGTCCAGAGTCTATGGGCCTTCAAAAATTGTTTGTAATGTTTTTCAGATCTTAAGATTGTAGAAGTCTCCTTAAAGTGTCTGTGACTTGGACAGTACTGCTGTCTCTCACCAGTTTCAAGGTTGGCAAGCTCAAATCCTCTCTGAAGCAGGGATTTGGTGATCAAGGTCTGTGGAAGTGTTGTTCTGCAGCCATGATGCCCCAAGAAATCTTATTTCTCTGTTACCCAATTTATTCAGAGCTGTCTTTTCAGTTTCTTGGAGTTATGGGAAGGAAAGTTTCTATTATCCCCATTCACCTTTTTTTTTTCTTATTTAGTTTATCTCTGAGTCTATCTGAAACTCCACTAAGGTTGTGCACAGGGTGACCTCCCGTCCTGGTTTCTGTCTCTGTGGTTCTGGAAAAGGGTGGGATCCACCACCCAATAGTTTGCTGTGTTATTTAACAGCTTCAACAACAGAAGTTGCTCAAGAGTTCAGACATTTTTGAATCACATATACACTCTTCTTTACATTTCCTCTCACATTTACACTCTTCTTTACATTTCTTCTCAGCAGCTATTTGCTGTTGGGAGCCCTGGCCTCACATACTCTCTCCTTGTGTCTGAGGGACTCTGCTCCAACTTCCTGATGAGAAGTTTTGCAGGGCCCTGTGGAAAACTCAGGTCCTCACTGTTCCTAGATTGTTTGCTGTGGTAGGTCCCACACAAAAACTTACTAAAAAATTCTACTTTCTTTATTTATTTTTACTGTTGATTTGAAGAGCTGTCTTAGTGGCTTGACTATGAGAACTTCATCACTTAACACTTTTGTGGTGTGAAGTCTAACATGGCCCTCAGTGCACTGATATTAATATATTTTTAGGCCACATCTTGTATGGAGAGTCCTGGAGGGAATCTGTCCTTCACCATGTCCAGCTCCTCCAGGCCTCTTCCATTCCTGGGCTCGTGGTCCTTTCTCTCCATGTTCAGAGCCAGCAACATCTCAGCATCACATTTTCCTCCCCTGCTCTCCAAAGTCCTTGCTAAGAAACATCACAGACTCTCCCTTCCTGCCTTCCAATCAGAAGTAATTCACAGAATTTAATACCTGGGAAGGGGAAACTTCGAGTCCATTTGGAAACAATGCACTACCTAGTTCCAGGGTTGTGATCTTTTTAAACTGGAGCAGAGGAGCTACTTGGATATAGAGTCCTGGAGATGAGGAAGAGTCTCATAGAACATTTCTCATAGGCTAAGTAACTCAGATGACTGTGAGGCTCTGTGTATGTCAGATTCCCCTAACTTACTTAAGTCTGTGGGTGTGTGTACACAAAACAGAAGTATGACACTTGTTACCCAGGGGAGAGATTAGGGTGGTGTTGAGTCTTGTTTAGATCCTGTTCAAATGGAGCATAACTTGCTGAGGGTGTTGATAAGCAATGTGTTTCCATGTTATTCTGCCTTACCTATTCATTAGAGTAATTTAGAGAAAACCCTAAAACGAGAAGGTAATTAAAACGCTAAACGTTTCAGGCTTTCATTTTTGCTGTTTGGTGGAGGACATGGATGTGAGACCACAGTGACCAAGTAAAGTCATTTTGTCTCAGGCCCACTCGCATCCTGAGTTCACCAAAAAGACCTTGAGTTCCCTGAATGTGCCTACGTGAAATGTGCCTGTGTGCCTAGTTCCCAGAGAGAAAGCTCCGGATGTCTTTGTAACTGTTCTGCAGAGATAGGTCAGAAAGGCTCTGACTGTTCTGTATAATGTCCTTGTATCTGTGCAATAGAGATAAGGTAGAAACACCCCTAACTGAAAAAACCTCGCTTCTGTACTTCTGCTTGCCTGGTTCCCACACTGCCCCCAATAAAAGGCCCCTAATTCTGAGTCAGGGCTCCTCTCCCAGTCCAGCACTTAGAGTGTTGTCTGGCAAGAATAATATAGGTCTGCTTTGTCATCTAACTTTGTCCGGTGTGTTTTCTCTCTTATGATCTTCAGCAGCAGCCTGGTCCATGGGGCATTTGTCCAGACATTTGGTCTTACAGTGAAAAAGTTTGGTATTCTCAGTCTCAGCTATAGCGTCAGATCCAAACAATCTCTTTTGGGACAGGAATAGGCATTGTTCTTGGGTGGCTGATGATAGAACCACTGTCTTGCTTGTACTGTGCAGGTGTTGATCCAGTTACATGGAACACAGATTGGTAGATACGAGGGTTGTTGATATGTGGTGGATCTCATGTTATACTAGTTCAGGAGTATATCTTAACAGAATATTTTTAAAATGTCAAAAATTAATGTAAAATAACCTCAATATTATTAAAACAGATTTTAAAAGGATGAACCTTTTGAGTAAAGAATTGACAGTAATTGCTGATTTCTTTGCAATTAGATAGTACTGGATCAATGATTTGATTTTGTCT
This sequence comes from Petromus typicus, assembly GCA_004026965.1. NCBI lineage: Eukaryota > Metazoa > Chordata > Mammalia > Rodentia > Petromuridae > Petromus > Petromus typicus. Next base: position 17,743 of record PVIR01012108.1, on the reverse strand, counting down.
GTTTTTCTGTGTTGATATTTTTTCACTATCTGTGGCCAGTGGGCGGGTTGACAACAGAATAATAAGTGTGTGACATCAGAGCACTGGACAGCAGAGCTGCTACATGGTGCAGAGCAGCTTGTGAGCTGTCACTGCTTGAGGATGGGCTCGGATGAGGGGAAGAGCCCTGGGAATCAGGCTGGCGAGCTGAGCAGATGACCTTGTGCAGCAGTGTCTAGGGAATGATGGTCCCTGTGAGGCATCAGGGTCTGTACGGTGTCCGTGCACTGAGGTACTGCAAGGAGACCTGCATTTGCTGTGCTAGATCACAGTGTGAAGGATGAAGTATTTCAAAACAATGGAAAGACAGAATGTTAGGAGCAGTTTTCCTTGGATCTTGCCCTGCATAGGATTGCCCAACAGGTGGCAGTAAGTGCTCAAATCTTTATAAAAGGGAACCTGAAATCTTGCTCTCCTAAAAAACCTGTGATCTTTTTGCTATTTTTAAGTAACTCAAGCATTCTACCATTTAATTTAACATTTGTGAACTGAAAACACAAACTTAAAGCATTGTCTTGTCTTTAGGATTTTCTTTTCTCTCCCTTTCTCTATTATCTCTTTCTTTGTGTCTCTGTCCCTATCTGTCTGTCTCTCTCTTCTTTCTATGTGTGACTTCTATTCTGTAGTTTTCAATGCTGGCTACTTCTTGTGTCTTGAGCTCTTTGTATTAGTTTTCCTATCATGGACCAACCAGTCTGCCCTCATCTTCCTATACACATTTGCTCATGATCAAGCCTTCTATCCCTACACAGTGTAGCTCAAGTTGTGATCAGGCTGACATAAACACAAGTTGCTTTAATTAGGTTCCTAGAAGATTCATCTGCCTCTTGATGCCTGTTCCATGTGCCCAAGTAAACGTGCAGATCTCAGCTGTATTGATTTACAAACAACTAGAGTTACAAGCAGCATATGGGAATTGATCAAGTTAGTAAATCAAGGGTCCAGTTTTTTATGCCTTTGTTCATATTACTTCTCAGAACTCCTGAGTCCTACAAATGATTGAGCCTCTGTAATATTGCTGGGTGGAGGTCTGGTGCTATCACAAAATCTGAAATGTGTTGCACTACAAGTCTTTCTTTACCCCTGCCTCCCAATGTGACTTTTGTCTGCCATCTCCTCTAGGCAGACATCATTGCAAATTCTCATTTGCAAACACATGGCAGTCTTTGATTTAGTTTTTCTGTCTCAGCTCATGTCTAATGTGTCAGCCAATTTATTTGTCCTTATTTTAAAACATGACCAGATCTTCAAAACAGCTGGCATCAGATCAAGAATCCTAGAAAGTGAGCACACACTGACTGGGATAGAAGTGTGGGAGGAGGCTCCATAGAGCTTTTATTATTCACTTTGTAAGTTGTAGCAAAAGCCAAGAATAAAACAATAGATATCATTCATCCCCATTATCAAGGTCTTTGTATCCTCTCATCCTCCACAGAAGTGGTCTTGAAGAATTTTCAGAAAATGGAAGAAACGACCTATTGGATTTTCCAGCCATCATGGGGATGGCATGGAGGTGTGAGGCTCATAGCTCAATCCTAGAAGTATTAGGCCCTGAGTGCTTATTTGCAGGCAGAAAGCTTAGAAAGAAAGGTCCTTGTGGAGACTAAACCCTCATATGTCTTAGTGAGTAGTAATGGGGAACCAAGATACCAAGTGGCCACAAATCCTGTCTCCAAGGGCTACTAATTGCTGTGAGATATTTTCTGCAAATTCATCTCCTCCTTCCCTCATGGTATCATTATCCTTGAATGTCATCAAATGAAGATACTTCCACTTCTGTAGGATGATGCAGGATCAGAATTTGCTCACTTGTCTTTGCCTTGCTGCATTGGTTGGAAAGATGTGACATGACTGGTTTCATTTGGTCACAGTCTTCTCCAATTATGATCCTGTAAGACTGAGATCCTGCATGATGTGCCACTTCCTACTGATCTGGGAAGTGGAACCAGGCCCAACCCTGTGAGTCCAGAAATGATCTCTGAGCTCTGCCCTTCTGAGATGGTGGTTGCATCCAGGATGGACACAGCCTGAAGGGACAATGCATCCTCTCAGTATCCTAACTAGAGTATAGCATATGAGGGCGATTCAAGACATCAGGGGAAGTTATTGAAGACCTGTGCAGTGGATGTTGATCTCCTGCAAAGTAATACAGAGAAGAGAACAAGACCCAAGTGAGAAGAGAACACAGAGAGAAAGCTGGGTCTTGGCTGGTCCAAGCTGCTCTGTGTATCAAAGAGAAAAGGCACTTAGACATCCAGGATTTGTTGATTACAAACATGAGAATAAGAGGAGTAGGGTATACTAGGGGACACATGGTGATAGATTTCAAATTATCTGACAATAGCAGGTATAGCAGGTAACGTAGTCAAAGGGAAGCTCTGATTATCTTGCTTGGATAGAAAAATGGATACTCAGACTAACTTCTAACTAGCAACAATTCATCAGGTCAGTAATGGAATCCAAAATTCAGGGGAAAACAACTTCACTGGGATCATGCTGAGATCAGGGGGAAGGTATTCCAGGATCCTGCTATCAGAGCCCAGCTATCAGGTCTCAGCAGTAGCCACTACTTGAGGAGCTATCCTCACCCAACTCTGTTACCTGACATGTCCATTTCAGTCATTAGGTCAGACTCCTAATGTAAAATAATGGCACTATGGGGACACAAGAAACCTGTGCTACACATAGTCTGCTAACACTGGGCAGGGATGTCTGCTACAACAATACATCTTAGAATCCATTTCTACCTATCTAATCATGTTAGGATAAATTCATTTTTGTGTGTGATTTGTTTTTATCTGGTTCCAAAAAAGAAGAGATTTATTATAGGACCAAAGGAATCCCTTGTTTTCAGCTCCACCCCCCTCTGCTCTGCCTTGGAGTGCTCCCCAGAGCCAGGTCCTGCTGCTCTGTTATCTTTCTCACTCAGTCCCGGGCAGAGGCCTCAGCTCTAGCTTGTGGTTCTGAGATCTTCACCCTCTTCCTCTCACAGGGACTCAGAGACTCTGCTGTGCTGCTCCCCAGAGCCACAGAGGGCAGCTGGGCCTCCCCGGGAAGGGAGGTTTGTGTTCAGGGCTATATCACTGTTCGAGGAAAATGTGTACTTTGCCAACAGTAGTAAATTCCAATGTCCTCAGGCTTCACCCTGTTGATTCTGAGAGTAAAATCTGTCCTTGACCCACTGCCACTAAACCTGTTAAGGACACCTGAATGTCTATTAGAAACCTTATAAATCAGACCTCTTGGAGCCTGGCTTGTGTACCATCCAGCACAAATAAGTGTTTCCATCACTGTGTAGGAGGCTGTGACTAAACTTGCAGGAGATGGAGGTCATCTCTCCAGGGGTGATGGAGAGAGACAGTGGGGTCTGTGTCATCACCACATCTGCAGTGGATCCTAAAATATGGAGGAAGAACAACAAGTCATAAAATAATCATGACCAATGATTATCAGTTTATTTCATATTTAATTGTGCTATTTATATCTAAAGAAAAGTGTTGAGTTATCAGAAAGGACCCAAACTCTGCAGCCTCCCTTTGGAATCACTGTGAATTCTCCGTCCCCTCTCTGTCATCTTCACCTGAACAGAGCTCTGGGTTTCCACTGAATCTCCCTCAGTCTCAGGAACCTAAATCTCTTGTTCTCATCCTGCTAAGAAGGCTGCCTCTCTCATGTTGAGGGGACACTGGGTGTGAGAGTAACGCCTAGTCCCTCTCACCCATCTCTGTCCTCAGGCTGGAAGAGAAGCCACAAAGGAAGACTTACAAATAACAAAGTGAGTTCCAAAGTACAGTGAGAAACATCAAACAGTGAACATCCAGGAATAATTTGATGTTTGGAGGGCATTTTCTTTGGGAAGATTATTCTGTTATTGTGAGGAGTAGAATTGTTCTTCAAGTACATAGCTATGAATTGGTTTCTTGTATAGTAAACAGAAGTCAGTAGTTTCTAAACACTCATTGTGTGTCCCGGTTCTATCCTCAGTAATCATCTATGGCAGTTTATTTATCCACCACAAAGCTTCATAAAAGGTGTTATTATTCTCATGCTTCAGATGAAAGTTAAACCATTGCATCCAAGTCAGTACAAGATAACATCCTGTCTCTGGGCTAATCTCATACTGACCATGCCATGCCTTGTCTGAGTCACAGGCAAGTGTTGTCCAGCAGGTGCAACCATCCAGGTAGGGGGATGGTTAGGTTTCTGGCAGAAAATAGAGACACCAGCATATGAGTGGATATCAGCATGACCTCACTGTGATCTGAAATAGCATCAAGATATTTGTCTTAGTGACTATTCTTGTTGCTCCGATAAAATACCTGTATCATGCAGTGTTTATTAGACAGCAAGATTTAGTGCAATATATACAACTGTGTATAAGTTTAGAAGGTGGGGTACAGTGGCCATAACAGAGTTAGATATGGAAAAGTTCAAAATGACTATTAGTCCACTGGGACCAAAAATATACATCCAAGACCTGAATCTCATTGTAGTATCCCTCTGAGTCCTTGTGAGGAGACCAAAGGTTTGTGACAAATGGCTGAAGAATTTCCCCTGGAATCCAGGAGGTGACATCCAACATGAAAGGGAAGATTGGAATAACCCCAAGGAAAGACAAGTGACCCTTCTTTCTTTGTCTCCCTTTTATAACATCCTGGTGATAATGCTCCCTAGAGTGAGAAACTCAGAATATAAATAAAAAGTAAAATGAAGGATACAAGAAGTAAGGAAATCTTTTTTCAAATGAGAATGAGGACAAGCAATGGAAAGAAGGAGAGATATAAAGTTATTGAAAAAAAGAATCATAAGAAACAATCTAGAGCTTTAATAAATAGGAAAAAGATTAATATTTGTAGGGACAGGGGCCGGGGAGTTAGCTCAGTGGTTCCGGCACCTGTCTTGCAAGCGCAAGGGCCCGGGTTCGATTCCCTGGTAACCACATAACAATACTGGGTGTGGAGACCCACACCCAGCAGCAACTAGTACCACATACCACAGTGCCGGGCGTGGTGGCTCACGCCTGTAATCCCAGCACTCGGGAGGCAGAGGCAGGAGGATTGTGATGTGAGTTTGAGGCTGAGCTCAGGGCCAGCCTAAACCACAAAAGCGAGACCCTGTTTCAAAAAACCTAAAAAAAAAAAAAAAAGAAAAAAAAAAAAGAAAAAAAGATTTGTAGGGACAGGGAGAGGTGGGAGAGATAGAGGGCAAAAAGAATTAAGATGTGTCATGTGCATGTACAAACTTCCCATGAGAAATATAGTTGATATATCCAAGCATATGCAAACATGTAGTAATAAAATGTGCATTATGGATTAAAGAATAATTCAGGCATCCTGCATCCCTCACACTAAAAAGGAAGCATAAATGTGAATCTGATACAAGGATGTTGACTAATTTGTCCTGTGGCAAAGCATCTAGGAGATAGTGTGCCCATGGCCTTCCATCTATGCCCTGCAGACTTTCTCCTGCATAAATCAAGAAATGGACTCTCAGGCAGAGGGAGGAAGTGTTCAAAGTCAGGGCTGAGTGGGGATCCAGCAGCTGGGGAGGCCCTGAGGGGAAGTTTTTGCTCGAGGCTGAATCACCGTGGGAGGAGTACTACGAGTCTGCAGACAGTAGTAATCTGCCACATCCTCAGGCTGCAGGCTGCTGATGGTGAGAGTGAAATCCGTCCCAGACCCACTTCCGCTGAACCGCTCTGGGACCCCATCTGCCCGGTTGGATGCCAGGTAGATGAGCAGTTTGGGAGACTGTCCTGGTTTCTGCTGGAACCAGTGTAAGTAGTTGTACCTGCCTGATGAGAGACTCTGGCTGGACTTGCAGCTGATGGTGACCCTCTCTCCTGCAGACACAGCCAGGGAGCCTGGGGACTGAGTCATCACAATGTCCCCACAGACACCTGCAATCAGGAATGAATAGCGATCATATAGAAATATACATGAGAATGTTTATCATATAAATATTGCAGTAAAATATTAAAACATTCTTTCTAATGCAATTTTGAGTCCCCACATATTTGTGTTCATATTAAAAGCTGCCATTATGTTCTACTCCTTAAAGTTATTTTTCAATTCTATAAAGATATTTGCCTGACAGGTGGAACTTAGCAATTTCTCACCAGAGACCCATAGCGACAGAGACAGGAGGACGAGGGTCTGGGTCACCATCTTGCCGTTTCTGCTAGAGCGATCCATTTCAGATCTCACTGCAAAGGCTTCTTTTATACAATCAGTGCTGTTGGGCTGGGCTGGGAATGACCTATGCAAAGGAATCAGCAAATGAGGAAGTAATATTCAGTGGCACTGGGTTGTGAAAGTATGTGATTAAGTCAAGAGCCAAACATATCACAGCCATGATTTTACATGATTAGAAAGAGCACAGAATTCAATTTAGAAGTTCTATCCCCTGGCAACAAGTAGATGGCATCAAGAGAGGCTTTAGTTTGAAGAAAAAAAAAATATATAAAGCTCTTTAAATTTACAGAAATCATGGCTTAGCTTCCTTGCATTAACAATTGTGGTGGTTGGACTGGAGATTTAGCTCAGTGGTTCTGGTGCCTGCCTAGCAAGTGAAAGATCTGGAGTTTGATCCCCGGTAATCACAAATAATAACACCAGGCTTTATGACTCATACTTGTAATCCCAGCACTCAGGAGGCAGAGGCAGGAGGGTTGTGATTTTGAGTCTAGCTTGCTCTATTTAGTGAGCTCAGGGTCACCTTGAGCTATAAAAAGGAAAGCTTGTCTCAAAACACTAAAGAAAAAGAAAAGAAAAAGAATTCTGATGGAATAGTATAACGTGCTAGAAAAATAAGAAAAAAAAAGAAAAAAGAAAAGAAGAGACAGGAATGAAAAGGTAGGAAATGAATGAAAGGAGGAAAGAAATGAAGAAAAAGAAAAGGAAGGACCAAAAGATGTTAACTTTGCTTGTCAATTTGTTACCATCTGAAGAAATATCTCTGATCAAAAGGTGCTTTTATTCTGAAGCTTATTTAGATCACAGGAAACACTTGCAATCCACCCCTCCTTCATATATGGGTCAGACAGGCCTCAGACTCCCGCTGTGTGAGGCTGTGGGACTCTGGTTACCCGGGATCAGAAATGTGAACCACATGGAAACTGCAAACTGTCCTTCCCACAGCTACTCAGAGGGAAACACAGGGCTCTCAGTAAAGTGGGAAACGGAGAGAGAAGAAACAAGATTTCTTGTATCGAAATGGCTGTAGACCAACACTGTCAAGGATATCGTGTCCAATAGAGCCCAACACTGCAGTATTTATCCTGCAGGACTCAGATCCTGGAGGGAAGAGCCCATGTGTTCTGACCTGGGGCAGAGTCATCCTGGGTCTGAAGTCTGAGCCTGACCTGGAGGTGATGGCACCACAGGTCTGAGCACACAGGAAGTACACAGGAAGCACAAGATGCTGGAGGAAGAATAGAGCACATTCAGAGAGCTGGGATCTGTCCCCTGAGAAGGTGGAGGAGAGGGAACGAAGCCTAGGCATATCAAATTTATATAAGGAATCTCAATTCTGGGCTGTGAGTGTAGCTCAGTGGTACAGCACCTGCTTAGTATGGGCACTGCAATGGGCTCTATCCTAACCCCCAAAAGAATCCCTTTACTCACCCCCATAAGACAGCTCTTGTATGATGCCATGGCAGAGACTGAGGAATCTGCTGCTTTCAGTGATCTCTGCGAGTGAGCGAACTGAGTAGCCAAGGTCTGGAAGGAACTGAGACGTCAAGACAATGAGTTTCCCAATGCATGGGACCTCTGAGCAGTTTTAATGACCTTCTCATCTTAGGGGATTTTTTCCTCTAGGATAACTCTGTTTGTTAATTAAATCATAATAATGCAGGAAAATATCATTTATCAACAACCTATAAGTCAAGTTCTTCTCCCTGCATTTCGTGTTATTGTAGGTCAAGGGCACAATATCCTAATGGAAAATTGTCAAATCTTAAATACTAATGTAACACTACCTGAATATAAACAACTGTTTTTAAGTAAGCAAGATAAATCATTGAATAAAGAAATGTCAGTCAGCACTGTTGCATACTCTCATTATATAATATTTCAACAATTGTTTAGTGTTTTGAATTTCTAGTGTGGGTTTTTTTTTTCCCCAGATGTGGTCGTGGGCAGGTTGAGAACAGAACAATAAGCCTGTGACATCAGAGCACAGGACAGCAGAGCTGCTACACAGTGCTGAGCGGCTTGTGAGCTGTTACTGCCTGAGGACTGGCTCGAATGAGGGGCAGAGCCCTGGGAATCAGGCTGGTGAACTGAGCGGATGACCTTATGCAGCGTCATCTAGAGAATGACGGTCCCTGTGAGGCGTCAGGGTCTGCACACGGTCTGTGCACTGAGGTACTGCAAAGAGACCTGCACTTGCTGCACTAGATTACAGCGTGAGAGATGAAGTATTTCAAGATAATTCAAAGCATGTTAAGCCGCAGTTTTCCTTGGAACGTGCCCTTCGTAGAATCGGCCAACAGGTGGCAGCAAACGCTCACCTGTTTAGAAAAGGAATTTTGAATTCTTGCCCTGTTCAGGAAGCGGTAAAATCTTACAATAACTGTAGTGTTTTTATTATGAATAACAGGCAGCCTCAGAGGAAATTTTTGTGTTCACTTCCCAATTTATTTACTTATTTTACTTAATTAATTTTTAATTGAATTCTTTATTGTCACATTTTGTATACACACACCAATGAGACAGGGTCTTGCTTCGTGGTTTAGGCTAGAGCTTAGCTCAGTGTGTATCTCACACTAGCTTCAAACTCACAGCAATCCTCTCTTTCTGCCTCCGCGTACTGGGCTTACACGCGTGAGCCAACGCAGCCTGCTCACTTCCCATTTTAAATTTTATATTTGTGAACTAAGAAGACATTCTTATCATATTCCCAAGGCTCTAGTGTCTCATTTTTTCTTCCTTTTCTGTCAGTCTGTGTCTGTCTATCTCTTTGTCTGTCTGTCTCTTTATTTATTTTTCCACCTCTCCAATCTTCATTGCTAGATTCTCCTTGTGTCTTGTATTCTGTGCACTGTTATCTGGCAGGTAGTAATCTGCCCTCATCTATACACACTCATTTCTTGCCAATCACACCTTCTTTCCCTATATTTGTGTCACTGTATCAGACCATCTCAGGTCTCCCAAGTCCCAGACATGCTTGTGACTCAGGGATGTCATTGCTTGGAGGTCTGGAGTCATCTCCACATCTCTGAAATATGCTCCCATCCAGGTCCTTGTGTCCATCTGCCTCGCAGACTTGCTCTGTCCATCTTTCCATCTGAGTAGAGATCATTGTAGATTTTCGTTTGGCTCATTTCCAAGCATACAGCAACTTTTGCTTTGCTTTCTCTCTTCCAGCCCATATTCAATATGTCAGCCAACTTATTTGTTCTGATTTAAGATATGACTAGAAGCTGCCCATTTGCACGGCACCTGCCATCAGGTGAGGAGCTGTGGAAAGGTGAGGACAAGCTGCCTTGGATGGAGAGATGAGAGATGTCTCCATGGAGCTTTTCAATATTCACTTTGTAGCTGTGCCAAAGGTCAAGAGTAGGATAACAGGGATCAATTGTTCCTTTTTCAAACTGCATTTTCTGTTGTCCCACATTCAATTGTGGATAGAAGTGGTCTATGAGGATTTTCACAAAAAGAAATTTAGCTCACTGAGATTTACTGGCCTCAGTGAGGGAAGGATGGAGGTGTGAAGGGCATGGCCTTCGTCCTACTAGTCCTCGGTGGTGACTCTTTTAAATGCAGAAGGTTGAGAATAGACCTTGTGGGGATGAAAATCTCATAACACTGAGTATTGACGGAGAGCAGAGATACAGAGTGGCCATTAAACTCATGCCAAAGTGCTATGAATTGCTTTGATTAATATTCCGAGAATTTTCCCCCTTCCCACAGTAGCTACAGTCCTGGATATCATGGAAGGAAGATTCTTTGACTCCTCCCAGGTCATCCACAGTACACAGCAGAATCACATCTCAGATGCTCCACTTCGTCCTGCTGCAGTGATCAGAAAGACATGACCCTAAGCTGATGTTTCCTAAGCTGGATCTTCATAGTCATGGAGTCATTAAGGCACAGAGCTCAACACAGTGATCTGAACCGTGGCCCTGGGCAAGGACTTGACCCCAGAATAGACCTTCCAGCTCTGCCTTCCTAAGGTGGGGCAGCTCTGAAGTGTGACAGCCAGGCTGAGAGGATGGTGGGTCACCTGCACATCCATCTGGTGGAGACAGGATAGGAGTGAAGTCCCAGATAAAATGCCAATGTTTTTAGGCTAACTTTGTTATGTTTGATTTGTTTTTTCTCTGTGTTTTTAAACAGAAAGTAATTTCAAGGCCCAAAAGAAGATCTTGAAGTCAGCTCCATTTTCCCCTGTGTCAGAGTTCTCCCCAGAGTCAGGTCCAGCTGCCCTGCTGTCTTCCTAACTCATTTTGAGATCTTCAGCCTCTTCCTCTCACAGAGACTCAGAGACTCTGCTGTGCTGCTCCCCAGACAGTGGCACAGAGGGCAGCTGGGCCTCCCAGGGCAGGGAGGTTCATGTTCAGGGCTGTATCACTGTGGGAGGAAGATATAACCCTTGTCAACAGTAATAAATTGCAGCGTCCTCAGGCTCCACCTTGCTGATGGTGAGAGTGAAATCTGTCCCTGACCACTGCCACTGAACCTGTCTGGGATGCTGGGATATTTGTTTGAAACCTGATAAATCAGACTTTTTGAAGCCTGGCCCGGCTTGTGTACAATCCAGTGCAAATAAGTTTTTCCATCACTGTGTAGAAGGCTCTGACTGGACTTGCAGGAGATGGAGGCTGTCTCTCCAGGTGAGATGGACAGAGACAGTGAGGTCTGCATCAGCACCACATCTGCAGTGGATCCTAAACCATTGCAGAGAAAGCAGAGGTCATGTACAATATCATGAATTATTTTCACTTTGTTTTATATTTCAACCTGAATTATTTTTCTCTTTTTCACATCAAGAAAAGTGTTCAATTATCCAAAAGGACTGCAGCTTCCCTTTGGAATCACAGTGCATCTTCCTCCCCTCTCTCTGTTTCATCTTCACCTGAGCAGAGCTCCTGGCTCCTGCGGAATCTCCCTCACTCACATGGACCTTAACCTCTTGTTCCCATCCTGCCAACAAGACTGCATCTCTCATATGGAGAGGACACCGTAGGGACATTGGGGACTCATCCCTCTCACCTGTTTCCTTCCTCAGCTCTCCTGTCCTTACCCGGGATGCAGAGCATCAGCAGCCCCAGGAGCTGAGCCGGGAGCCTCATTCTGGGAAGCTGAAGTGAGGTCCAGGTCATCAGCTTTAGGTTATTGCTGAGCTTTATCTGAGAGGTGCAGGGCGGGGCCTCCCTCGAGACGATATGCAAATGCCCCGGTGGGCGCAGTGGTGTGGAAAGAGTGAAGCGCAGGTCGGGGCCTCTCCCATGAGCCAAGTTGTAGAAAACACCCTCTGTACTTGGAGGAAACCAATGGAGGAAATGTCCATGGGCCCTTCAACAAGGAAATGTAGGAGCCATGGTGAGAGCCTGAGTCTGGGGCCTCAGGGTGCATAGTGTTCTTGCCCTGTGAGAACCCTGCACCCTGCACCCTGCGTCTGACCTCTGTGATGTCTGCTGGTCAGGTGAGGTGTGAAGCTTGTGCAGAACTCCTTCCCATGTCACTCCCTGGTGAACTATTGTGATGTTAGAGACAGTGTCAGCCTCAGTCTTGTTCTGGACCAGGAGATTCAACTCTACCAGCACTGGTATTACATGAAATAGGTAGGAAGATAAAATCTGCCTCATTTTTTAGAAAGTTAATGACTGTGCTGCAGCAAGTGGTGGAGGGAAATGATTACTCTGCATGTAATCCGCATGCTGTTCCTAGGCACCATTTCAGCTGGTGAATATCCTGTCCTGCTTATGTCTATGGAGATTTATTTATTTTTAAGGTTAGAATCATATATTTAATTCTTACTGTGTAGATTAGATATATAGATTCATATATACGTGTGTACATTTTCACATATGTTTATATTTCTATATTAATGTGTATGTGTCTATATGTTTATATACATATCTGTTGAATATGTTTCTACAAATATATATATATATATATATATATATATATATACATATAAATGTATATGTACTTAGTCTTGCATCAGGTGAATTATAATCATTCTTGTTGGAAAAATTTCTTCAAAATCTATTTTTTTTTGTAATAAAAACCACTTCCTAGTTCACAATAGCCTTGAGTTCACCATGTCACCCAGGTGGGACTGAAGTCTGCAGTGACCCTCTTGGCTCAGCACTGTGACTAATGAGATTATGGGGTTGGGCTGGCACTGCCACAGTTTCCCTTGAATTCTCATTCAAAATGAAAATGTGATAATTTCATGTACCATTACTGTCCAAGGAAGCCTTGTTTTTTTCTCTCTCTTCAGTTTAAAATTTACTTGGAGCCCACTTCTCAGCTCATAAGTAGTCATTGGTAGGAAATTTTCTCTTTTCTCTGGTTCACACTTCACTGATATCGAGCATTTCTGAGTCTAGCTTCTGGGAGGGTGTCAGGCTCCCCTCAGAGTGAATTCTGGCTGTGTCCTTTGCTCTCTGGTCCATGGGCTGGTTGAACCTGGAGCTTAGATGTTTTCTGTGCTTTCAGCAGCTCCATAATGGAGGAGATTTCAGAATCATCCCACTTTCTGGTTAGAGTTAGCAATAAGTGGTTATAAATTTAACATTCCTTTTTGACTTTTTCCCTTCTTAGCTCGATTTCCCAGCTTCTCCTTCCCTCTCTTTCTTCTTTCCTTCTCATCACTCTCTTTTATTAGTTTTTCTTTTTTTTGTGGTCTCTTCTATGGTTTTTGTTTTATCACTAATACTATCCACCTGATGCAGATTCATTACCTTTGTTAAAACTCAACCCAATGAAATACATGTTTGATTTAAAACAAAACTGTATAGAAAGGTGGTAATTGCATCTGGGTCAGAAGACCTAACAGAGTTAAAATGGCCATATTTTCCAAAGTTTGTTCCACATTTTTATATAGATGTAATGCAATTCTGATTGAAATTCAATAGCATATTTCACAGAATTACAAAAATCATTCCAAGAATTCACTTGGAAACAGAACAGACCTTGAATACCAAAAGCATTTTTAGGCAACAAGAACATGTAGGGGGTGTCAGAATCTCCAAGTTGAAACTATACTACAAAGCTACTGTGATAAAAACAGAATTGTATTGGTGAAGAAACAGACTTGATGATCTATGGAACAGTTTGAAAGTTGCAGAAACAATTCCAGACATACTATACCACTGCATCTTTGCCAAAGGAGCTGAACACCCTCCATGGGGGAAAGGATGACTTTTAATAAATGTTGGTGGAAGAACTGGATTTCATCTTGCGTAAAATTAAACCTAGACCCATATCTTTCACAATGAATTAAACTAAAATGAAAGAGAATTAAAAATCTAAATATTAAAGCAGCCACTGGGAGATAAATTGGGTAAAACACTGGATGACATTGGTAGGAAAAGACTTCATGAACTAAACCTCAGGGCACATGAAGCAGAAGAAAGAATTAACAGTGGGTTTTATTCCAGTTCATAGGCTCCTGAACAGCAAGAGAAAACAGCAACAGACTGAAGAGGCAACCTACATTGAGTGAAAGAAGTTTACTAGCTATTGCTCAAACAAAAAGCTACTATCCAGTACAAAGTAGTTAAAAAATCAGCCCACTCCAAATTTAAAGATCCAGACCAAAAATGGACATCAGACATGAAAAGATATTTTTCAGAAGAACAAGAAGTAAAATCAACAAGTAAACATATGAAATAAATGTGCATCACTGATCATTGGAGAGATGCAGATAAGAACAACACTGAGATTCCATCTCACTCCTCAAAGAATGGAGAATCAACCAACAGTGAATGCTGGTGGGCTGAAGGGAGAAAGGAGCCTCTCCTCTTTTTGTGGAAGTATAGACTGGTGCAAACACCATGGAAACCAGTATGAAGATTCTGGACAAAATTAGATTTAGGGGTTCCAATTCACCCAACTATTTCTCTGCTTGATTATTTCAAAAGAATTAAAAGCACTGTACTAAAGAAGTATATTTGTAGCCATGTTTACAGCCTCACTGTTGGTAATAGCTAAGTCATAGAAACGACCCAAATACTCCTGAATGGGTGACTGGATAAAGGATATGCGGTTTTTATTTTTTTATTTTTTAAAATGGAGTACTACTCTGTTATAAATAACAATAAACACGATGCCTTTATGGCGAAATAGATGCACAAATTGAGGCCATACTCTTAAATGAAAAAATAAGGCACATGTGTAAATACTGTGTAATTTCTGTGGTTCTAGAAACTATAAGTGAGAACCATAATGTAGAACAGATACTGTGAAACAAGATGAAAATGTTCAAGCCACAAAGGAAACCAAGGAGGAGAGGTAGGAGAGAGGAAAGAGGAGAAAGTAAAAAAATGTAAGGAAATTAGAAAAAAAAGAAACTGTCTTTGTAAATGGGAGGGGGCTTAGAGTTGTTAGGTATATTTTGGAAGTATTTATTCTGTATATGCAGAATAATGAGGCAAATCATATTTGCAACTACTGTCCTTATACAACACCTGTGGTTATTCATTTGTAAGAATTTATTATTGCTTTTAGTGTTCAACATACAAAGAAATTAAAAATATATAAAACTAAAATTGTTTCATATAGTAGCTGATGGTTTTAGACTTTTGAGCATCAAGCTTCTTAGATTTTGACATTCACTTCTGTATATTTTCTAGTCACACAAATGTGTTTTTTTCATATTGTTTGCTCTTGATTCACATTAGTTAATTCCCACTCTGCTGCCAATGCACCTGGGTTTTCAATGGCTGGTTCCTGTGTGGAGGTGGCTCCTGGCCTCTTATTTACAACTGAGACCGGACTTTGGAGCTGAGCTGCATTATGCAAGGAGGGACAATACACAGCATCAGAGGCCCAGGTTCTCCGTGTTGCTCTGAGCCCGTCTTGACAACCAAGGGCTGCTGTTCTTTCACAGAGAGAGTCTAGAGTTGGAAAGATCATCCTAAGTTGTTGTGGGTAATGATGGCTACTTCCTTCGTGAATCCTATTACACAGTGCCTTTTTTTTTTGATACACTGTCTCACTTTTGTAGTTCAGGCTAGCCCTGAGCTCAACCTTACACTCATAGCAATCCTCCTGCTTCTGGCTCCTAAGTGCTGGGATTACAGGCATGAGCCACCTCGCTTAGCACTGAGGTAAGTCATTCTGGTTGCTGTTGGGAGTGAGTCACCATGCCCAGCATTGTTTTATTTGGTTACCAGAGATCGAACATGAGTCCTTGCACTTGCAAGGCAGGTACTGGAACCACTGAGCTTAATCCCTGGCACTACACAGTGACTTTTTTTTTTTTTTTTGAGACAGGATCTTGCTTTTGTAGTTCAGGCTGGCTCTGAGCTCAGCCTCCAACTCACATCACAGCAATTCTCCTGCCTCTGCCTCCTGAGTGCTGGGATCACACATGTGAGCCACCATGCCCGGCACTGTGGTATGTGGTACTGATCGCTGGTGGGCGTGAGTTTCCATGCCCAGTATTGGTATGTAGTTACTGGGAGATTGAACCTGGGACCTTGCACTTACAAGGCAGGCACCTGAAATTTATTCCAGTCCAGGTCCTTGTGTCCCTGCTTCTCAGAACTGCTGTATATTTCTTCCCATCTGAGTAGAGATTATTGCAGATTCTCCAGTGGCTCATTTCCAAGCAGACAGCAGTCTTTGACTTGGTTCATCTGTCTCAGCTCATGTCCAGTTTTTCAGCCAACTTATTTGTTCTGACTTTAAAATGTGACCAGAATTGCCCATCTTCACAACACCTGCCATCATTTGAGGAGCCCTAGAAAGGTGAGGATGTACTGACTTGGATAAAAGTTTTAGAGATGTCTTCATGGAGCTTTTAATCTTCACTTTGTAAGCTATGTGTAAGGTCAGGAATTGGAAAATAGGAAGTAATTGTCCCTTTGTAAAACTGTTCATGTTTTCTTTTTTCCTATATTGAATTTTGGGGATAGAAGTTGTTTATGAGGGTTTTCACATAAAGAAAGAAACTTGGTTTCCTGAGATTTTCCAGCCCTCGTGAGAAAAAGGAGGAGGTGTGAGGTGCATGGCCTCAGTCCTACAAATGCAGGGTGGTGACTCCTTCTTTGGCTGCAGAAAACTTAGAAAGAAAGTCCTGATGTGAGTGAGTACCGACAGAGAACAGACATGCATGTTGGCCCTAAAACCCATGTCAAAGAGCTACTGATCTCTTTAAGATTTGTTCTGAGAATTTGTCCTCTTCCCAAGGTAGTTATATTTGTGAATAGCACCAGGCAAATATCCTTTGACTGCTCTCAGGTCATCCCTAGGTCACAGTGATGCAGACTCCCATGTCTGATGCTCCACTTTGTCCTGCTGCAGTGAGGAGAAAGATGTGACCTGACTGATGTTTCCTAACTGGATCCTTAATAATCACGGAGTCAGTGAGATCCGGGGCCTGGCATTGTGATCAGCACCGAGGCTCAGGGGCCAGTCTAGACCCCAGAAGTGAGCTCCTAGCTCTTCCCTTCTAAGATGGGGGAAGCTCTGCAGAGTGACAGCACGGCTCAGAGGATGGTGTGTCACTTCCACATCCCCTCTGATAGTGACAGGTTAGGAGTGAAGTCCCAGTAAAATGCCAATGTTATGCCCATTTGCATGTTATTAACCATTTTGGGCTAAATTTATTTATTTATTTATTTAGGTTTTTATTTTTATCTTTATTGGTACATTAAATATGCACATCATGATTGCACTCCAAAATGGGGATTTGTACCAGTATAAGACACAACTTAATTCTCATTTTTTCCCATAGCCCTACCCACCCTACCACCCCCCCATATACATAAAATTTGTTTCCTTACTTTTTTGTTACAATCTCAACATTGTCCCCTTTCACCTTATTTTACATTGATCATTTTCTATTTCACAATATATAACTTACAATGCTAGCACTCATTTACATCTTCATTTTCTCATACCAGAGAAAAGGTGCGATATGTACCTATCTGTGCCCTACTTATTTCACTTATGAGGATATCCTCAAGGTATGTCCATTTAAATAGAAATGATTCAAACTTATCTTTTTTTATGGCAGAATAGTACTCCATTCTGTAGAAGAACCACAGCTTTTTTATCCAGTCTCCAGTTGATGGACACTTGGGTTGTTTCCAAGATGTAGCAATCACAAACTGGGCTGCTATAAACATGGGTGCACATATGTCACTTTGATATGAATCTTTTAATTCTTGTGTGTATATACCTAGCAGGGCAATGGCTGGGTCAAATGGGACCATCAATCCTAGCTTTTTGAGGATTCTCCAAACTGATCTCCACAGGGGTTGTATGAGTCTACAGTCCTACCAACAGTGGAGAAGGGTTCCTTCTTCTCCGCAGCCTCGCCAACATTTGCCGTTGGCTGATTCTGAAATGGCAGCCATGCTATGTGGAGTGAGATGAAATCTCAATGTTGTTTTCATCTGCATCTCTCGAATGACTAATGATGTTGAGCATTTCTTCATATGCTTCTTAGCTGCTCTTACTTCTTCCTCTGAAAAATATCTGTTCATTTCAGATGCCCATTTTTGAATTGGGTCATT
>PVIR01012107.1:0-45512 GCA_004026965.1 Petromus typicus | reverse complement strand
CAATAAACTTAACATTTAAAAAGATAACTAGGTACTAACTCATTTGGAATCCATTTCTTAGACATAGTTCTAAATCCTTATATTCCTTCTTTTAAAATTGTCTTTCTTTTTTTCTTGTCCCTACCTTTCTAGGAAGACAGTATGCCTACACATGAGAGCTAACATTCTCTCTTTAGATCCTATGAAAAATGCTTAAAGTTGGCAATAATGAAAAGCACTCCAGGCTTTTCTGTTCCCTGTCTTCTTTTCCAGATGTTTCACTCCTTTCTTCTTCCTAACACATCAAGTCGTCCCACTGCCCAAAGCTGCTTGCTTGTTTTCTGCCTTGATATGTCTCCAGGACCTTTATTTTAACTATCATTCCCTATTGTTAGCGTCACTTTCAATATTTCCTTGAAGATTTCATCAACTCCTCCAACAGTCCCTTGCATATTATTTTTCTTAGCACCTTTCTCTGCATTATTCTTGGTACTTATTTGAATACTTATTTGTGTAGGTCTCTTCCAGTAGACTCAACTCCTTGGCAGAAGGAATAGGTAACTCATTCATGTTTGCAGTCTCAGTGCCTGAAAGAGTATCTTGCAAATTGAAGATTTAGTACTCATTTAAGGAGGTCATGGAAACAGACATGACGGAAGCAAGAATGAGTTTATCTTATTTTTGTGTCTTATTTAGATTGCTTAGCTTGGATTTCTGTTCAAAACTAAGCCAAAAATAATCATAATAGTCATTTGTTCTTATGTAGTTATATTTAACATTTTTCTGTCCATAGTTTATCCTGGAAATAATGCAAGCTATTGATTCTAAGAAACATTGCCAGCAAATCCACTAAATGTGTTTATTTTATTATAAATATGTATTTTTAGCATTTGTTGTGGAAATGCATTAAGTAGAAGTGTTATTTTATCAGTTGTGTTTCCTGGATATGAGAAAGGTATTTGATAATGTCTATGAGGCGAATGAAACCTATTTGGGCTGCTTTGCAGATGCTGCCTGATGTGGTCCATGCTCACTCCTTATACATACCTGTAATGCTATTGATTACAAGTTTCCCTTCAGCTAAGAATTTTGATTTGAGAGCTGCAGTTATTATCTTAATTAACTTCAAAGAGAGGTTCACAAAATCCAGTCCATTTTATTTTTCTGGTTCTTTAATTTTAGCAAATTATGCAGAAAACAAAATCCTCACTATTCATTTCCACAAGACTCATTTGAACCAGTTTCACTTGACCATGATCACCTAAAAGTGTTTTGATATTGCACCATAAAGTAGGTTGGCATCATAGTTTGGACTGTGTAATAGAAAGTCAATTGAAAGCTCTGTGTGTGTGTGTGTGTGTGTGTGTGTGTCTGTGTGTGTGTGTATGTGACAGAGAGACAGATGCATATGGATTGAGGAGGAACACTTGACAGAATTGGAGGAGGAGATGGAGACAGTGCTTATTGGTTTAGTAGGCCCTCAAGTTTTATCACTGAATGCCTCAGAGTTCCCCCTTGTTCAGCACTGAACTAATGAATAGCATCAGTAAAGAAATTTGTCAGACCGGGTGGTTATATCACGAGTTATATAGGAAAATAGTAATGAACCCTAGGAAAATAAATAAAGATAAGTTCTGGAAACAAAACTGGGATTGCTGCACTGGTAAAAATTGAATAATAAAATTCGCAGTCATAGTTTGCCATAAATAGAGGTTTGGGAATTTGTCATTCACCTTAGTTAAAATTCAGAAATATTAAAGGTACAAGGTTCTCTCATTATAGAAATAATAGAATTTCAGCTATTACTGAGTTAGGATCATTTAAATGGCTATAGCATGCATTATATCAGTAAGTGGGACATCTGTATGAAATGTCCACCTACTGATCTACTATCCCCACTCCCTGCACATTTCAATGAACTGCACTTAATCATTTTAAGACTTCTTCTAATGAAGCCTTATCTAGATTAACATTTTAAGCACAAGTACTTTTAGGCATTAAAACTTTCACACTAAATGAAATTGCATTGTCTTGTTTACCCTTGTTGATTAATAAGCAATCTGTTAACTGTTAGAACAGTCCAATTGTGGCAGTAGAAAGATATTAGTAATTCGTGATGTTTGTGGATATAATCACCATTTCTCCTAAAGGCTTTGAATTAGAATATCACTTACATACTATCCATAGGCAAAAAAAGAGTATAATATTTTTAGACATGTGTACCCACTATTTTGCTTGCACTGTTCAGCTTCGGGTCACTGCAGCAATACAAATGCTTCTGGGGACACAATGCTATTTTGATGCATGCATATCCTTCTCAAATAGTATGAAGGTCTATTAAAAGAAAGAGTAACCAAAAGAGTGCAGTAATAATTCAGTAACTTAATTTCTGTTTTCAGAATATTACTGCTTTGTTAATCAAGCTTTGAAATAGAAATGTTGCTTATCTTTTTTCAAATAATAGATTTTATATGTAAAATCCTTTGTGTTCTTATTTAATTTATTCTCAGCCAGTTTAGAAAATGAACTTTTTGCCTCTAAAGAGTCTAGGGATAGTTGTGGGAAATTTCTGTTTTCTTTTAGAGGATTTTTCTTTTGTATTTCCTTTAAACTGGAATCAAAGCCTGTCAACCTATTTGGCATTCATATGACCTAAATGAGTTATTTGGTTAGGTTAGGAACTGTTAACTATATTGGTGTCTAGATACAACCTTATACTTTACAGAGAAAAATCACTGAAAAAGGAAAGAGAAAAAAAGACAGCTAAATTCTCTGGCATTAGTTAGCTATCTGTTGGAGGCCTCCAACCTGCAGGAGACTTCTTCTTGTCCTGGTTTTCATATCTAAGCTCATCACTGCAATTTCACATTGCGAAGCAAAGAGTGTTTTAAGCTTAGGAAACTGCCCTGTGACTACTCACGGGTCCATCTGTCTTTGTCTCTGTTGCAGTCTCTCTGCCGTGAAATCAAGCAGCGACGTAGAGGGGTGGCCTCCATCCTTCGATTATGCCAGCACCTTCTGGATGACCGAGAGACCTGCAATCTGAACGCAGACCACCAGCCCATGCAGCTGATCATTGTAAATCTTGAAAGAAGGTGGGAAGCCATTGTCATGCAAGCTGTCCAGTGGCAAACAAGACTGCAAAAGAAAATGGGAAAAGAATCTGTAAGTGATTTTTTTTTAATATCATAGATTCTTTTATTCTGGACAAAAAGATTAAATTCTTGAAGAGCTTGGAAAATGTGTTTATAACCTAAGGGTTTTTGCCAGCTAAATAGGGACCTAATCATTAACTGAAACCCAACAAGTCATAACATAGAACTGAAGTGCATTTCAGTGTATCTCATTCTTTTTTCTTTTTTTTTTAGATTTTTTTTTTCTTTTAGGTTTTTTGAGACAGGGTTTCGCTTTGCGGTTCAGGCTGGCCCTGAGCTCAGCCTCCAACTCACATCACAGCAATCCTCCTGCCTCTGCCTCCCGAGTGCTGGGATTACAGGCGTGAGCCACCACGCCCGGCACTGTGGTATGTGGTACTGATTGCTGCTGGGGTGAGTCTCCACGCCCAGTATTGTATGTGGTTACCGGGGGGATCAAACCCAGGTCCTTGTGCTTGCAAGACAGGTGCCAGAACCACTGAGCTAACTCCCCGGCCCTGTATCTCATTCTTTAAAGGTTTTCCCCTCCATTTTAGTTTATTCATAAGAGAGTGCAGGCATTTCAAGTAGTCGAAGTGTTCTTTCTCATTGTCTTTTTAAAAAAATCACATGTGGATTTCATGTAATATTACCACCTCCACGATTAATTCTTCCATTGTTTCATCATAATATGTATCGATCATTCATTACTCCTTATTTTGCTAGAAAGTGATTTAATACTCTTGAAGTATATGTAACAATGCATCTGCTTTGCAGATAATGCAGTGAAATAATAATATTGTTTTGGATCCTCTTACATGATGATTTAAACAATAAGTTTGTTCATCGATCCCCGCTTTTCCTCTTTGGAGCTCCTTCTAATAGAATGCTGAGTACTGGCAAGTTTATTCTTAGAGTGTTAATGCACAACACATGGTGAGTGATTCCCCTTAAGAATTTCCCCAATGGAGTTCAGGTTCAAGCTATTGCCTGAAGAAAAAAGTAAAAGACTAAAACTTGACTTAAACTATAATATAAAATGTGTATTTGCTCATAAGACCTTCAAATATTTTTTCTTTCTTTTTCTAAATTATTATTATATTACAGAATACTGATGTTAGTTTAGGGAATTTGGTACATACATACATTATCTCGATCATTTTCAATCCCTTAACTAACATCTCCCTTTTCTCCTCCTTTCTTTCCTATTTCTAAAAGTCTGCCTCCTAGTTTTCATCATCTCTCTGTCATTTTATTAGTTTATTCATTTTTTAGGTCTTTTTTTAACATGAGACACAACAGGCAATATTTAACTTTCTGAGTCTGGCTTTTTTTTTTTTACTTAACATGACAGTCCACAGTTTCATCTATTTTCCTTCAAATGGCCTGATTTCCTTCTTTTTTATGATAGAATAATATTCTTAGCAATTTTGCTGCTATAAATATTCATATCCATGTATAACTGTAATATGGTAACTTCAATTCTTTGAAATGTCCAAGACTGCTTTAGCTAGATCAGATCATGTGTTTTTTTTTTTTTAGCTTTATGAAGTATCTCCATACTAATTTGTATGGTGATTGTAATAGTCTCCATTCCCATCAACAATGTAGAAAAGTTCCTTTGTCCCTCCACACCCTGTAAACATTCATTATTTTTATTTTTTCTTATTTTTGATGATAGTCAGACTTTTTTGTGAATTATAGATTCCTATCTTTTACCCTATATAAAATCAGTCAAAATGGTTTAGACCTAAATATAAAATCCAGAGCTTTTGAAAATTAGAGAAGATAACATAAGAGAAATACTTGATGTCATAACAACAGGTAAAGATGTCCTAAACAGGACTCCTGTAAAATATAGAATAATATCAAATAGGATTACATAAAACTAAAAGGTCTCCACCACAAAGGAAAGAATAAAGTGAAGAGCCAACTTACTGAAGGGGCAACATCTTTGCTGTTCTTCTGATAGAGGGTTAATATTTAAAATATTTAAAGAAGTAAAAAAATTATCCCCAAAGCAAATAACCCCAGCATAAAATGTTCAAATGAATGAATAGACACCTCTAAAAAGATGTACAAATGGCCAATAAGTATATGAAATAAGTTCATTTTTGGCCATTAAGGAAATGAAAATCTGAACTACTTTGAGATTCTTTTTCTTTCTTTCTTTTTTTTTTTTTTTTTTGAGACTGGGTCTTACTTTGTAGTTCAGGCTGGTTCTGAACTCAGCCTTGAACTCAGAAGTCCTCCTGCCTCTGCTTCCCGAGTGCAGGATTTATAGGCATGAACCGTCATGCCCGGCACTGTGGTATATGGTACGGGTTGTTAGTGGGTGTGAGTCACCAAGCCCAGCATTGTGGTATGTGGTTTCCAGGGATGGAACCTAGGCACTTGCACTTGCAAGGCCAGGGCTAGAACCACTGAGTTAAATCCCTAGTCCTACTTCGAGATTCTGTCTCATCAGTTATAATCCACAGAAGATCTGCCTACAGAGATCTAGTTTTCCTAACACCATTTGTTAAAGAGACTGTTTCCTCCAGCATGTTTTTGGCTCCTTTTTTTAAAAAAAAAAGTCACATAAATGTAGGTGCATGGATTTGTCTCTCTATCTTCTATTCTATTCCATTTATCTTTATGTCCGTCTTTGTGGCAGGACCATGTTATTTTTTATTACTGTGGCTTTGCAGTATAACTGAAATACCTGTATCGTGATGCCTCCAGCTTTGCTGTTTCTCCTTAGAATTGATTATGTCTTTTTGATACAATAGGATGTGAATTGCAGAATTGTTTTTTCTAGCTCTATGGAAAATATTGTTGGTATTTTAGTAAGAATTGCATTAAATCTGTAGATAGTGTTTGGTCATATCACTCTAACAAAATTAGTTGTGCTGATTTATGAACAAGGAAGATCTTTACACTTTCTAATGTTTTCTTTAATTTCTTCCATCAGCATTCCATAATTTTCATTATAGAGGTCTTTTACCTCTTTGGTTAAGTTGATTCCTAGTTATTTAATTTTTTGAGCTTTCATGAATGAAATTGCTCTCTTAAATTTTCTCAGATGCCTCATTTTTGTTGTATACAAATGCTGTTGACATTTGTGTGTTGGTTTTGTATCCTACCCAATTTGCTTAGCTAGATTTTGCTAAATTTGTTTGCTAGATCTAAAATTCTTATAATGGAGTGTGCTGGATTTACTATATAAAGAATCATGTCATGTGCAAATAAGGAACTTTAGTTGCTTTCTTTTCTTATTTATTTCCATTTTATTTCTTCCTGTTGGCTGATTCCTCTGGCTAAAATTTGAAGTGCTATATTGAATAGAAGTGAGGAGAGTAAACTCCATTGTTCATTCTGATATCAGAAGAAATGCTTTCAGATTTTCCCTATTGGCTGTGATTTTGACTATAGGTTTGTCATATGTATCTTTTATCAGCTTGCATTAAAATCATTCTACATCTATTTTTCTGCAGGGTTTTTGTTGTAGCAGGATGTTGGGTTTTGTCCAAGGCTTTCTCTATATTCTTTAAAATGACCATGTGATTTTTGTTCTTGATTTTACATCTGTGATATATAACATTTATTGATTTACATATTTTGAACCACACTTGCACCCCCAATTTGGTCAGAGGGAATGACCAAAGTTTTACTATGTTGTTTGATTCTGTTCGTAAGGATCTTATTGAGGGTTTTCGCATCTGTGCTCTTCTGGGATATTAGTTTGTATTTTTGTCATTACTGAATCCTTATCTGGTTTTGGTATCAGGGTAACTCTGGTTTCATAGAATAAATTTATAAGTATTCCTGTCCTTGTTATTATATAGAAAAGTTTGAGGACATTAGAAAACTTAAATTTTAACAGAAAGAATTTGATAAAAGATAGATATTGATAAAAGATTATATTCCCCAGATAACACTGAGAATAGTAACTATCAGTTGAAGGGTCATCTGTCATATTTGACTTATGATGTATCCATGTATCACAAGACGTTTTCTTTGTATGTTATATTGTCAGTTTTATGTCTTTGTAAAGTTCAAAATTCAAAATTGAAAAAAATATGTAAAATCCTGCCTCTGAAAATTAGTTTCCTCCTATGAATTCTAATTTTAACAAAATTTTAATATTTTCTATCTGATGTGCTTGGCACAGGGGACTCAGGAACAGAAGGGGCAGTGAATCAGTAAGCCTTCGTGTTCTCTTTGCATCTGGAGCCATGTTGAGTCTAGGGGGTGATTTTCTTTTCAGCGATTCTGTTTAATTGTTTTGAGCTGAAGTTAAATTTTGTAAGACTTCCAAGTTACTGCCAGTAATCAGAGTCTACATAATTGGATGTCTTTTCTTGAAATGATTGTTTGTTGTAAAGCCATTTAGCTATTTTTTTTAAGATTTTGTTTGTTTTTGAAAGTATTTGGAAGGGCAGAGTATTTTTTTATACTTTATATCCTAAAATTATTGAAGTAATAATAAAATGCAGGCAAAAATCAGTTACATCAGGAGAATTCCTGACATTTTGGAAACATTGAAACTGGTATGGAAAAGACAAAACTGGATTTCTTTAAAGATTTCCTTGAAGTCATATGACCACGGATGCTGGACTAGATCTCTGCATACCAGAGACCAAACTTATATGGAAAAGGCAATTTTTACATTTGAGAAACCAGGAATACTTCTGAGCAGCTCCTGCTACTACTTAGAGGCAGTTATAAATTTCAGATTACCTGCTATGTGAGTATGTTATTTAGTATGATGAGGGAAACATAAGATTAAAAACAAAACAAAACAAAACTAGAACATGATGAAAATCACTTCAGTCAAGATAGGGAGAAGGAAAGAGTAGACGTCCCAACAATACATTGAGCACAGGATATATCATTCAATTTTAGGTGTTTCTATGCTTCTGATCCCTGCTGGGTGGGTAAAGAGTTAAAGTTGCTCTGCTTACCAGTATTCCACCAATGCATGATACTGCCTTTGCAAGGTGTGAAAGACATCTAAGTGATCTGTTTGACTGTTCATTATCCATCCTCATTTCTATTCCATTCTCTGCTTGTGTATAGATATTTTCCTCCTATATAATCAGTATATATGATATACTTGCCAAAATTGAATATGTTTAATAAATATTTTCTTAATAAATTTTGTTGCATTTTGACATTTGAGTTATATCAATATTAATTCTAAATTCTTATGGGCTTACAAAGTGGCTGTGTGTATTATATTTATTTTATTTTATTCCCTTTAAGTTTATTGGTGCATTTTAGGTGTACATTATAAACACATTCATTTAGGAATTTGTACCTAAACATGATATACCTTGGTTCTTGTTTTTCCTCACCCCCACCTCTCCCTATTTATAAAAACTTTTTTCTATTGTGTCCTTCTTTTCTCATATTTTTCCTTCCATTCTTTCCTTTTCCCTATCCCTCCTTCTGTACTTCCCCTATTCTTTAGACTTTTACTTTCTATTTTTCAAAATTGATTTTGTTGGTACATTTTATAGATACAATTTGATCATATTTAATTTACTTTCTATCATTACATTATCTGTTATACATTTTGGTTCTTACTTACTCTTGCAATTTCTCATACCAGAGAAACCATTTGTTATTTATACATGTGTGTCCTGTTTATTTCACTAAGAGTATGGCCTCAATGTGCATATATTTTGCTATAAATGTCTCTAATTTATCATTTATATGGCTCAGTAATACTCTGTTTTATTAAAAAGGAAAACTTCATCTTTATCCACTCTCTAGTTTATGGGCATCTGGTCTATTTAGCTATTAGAAACTGCACTGCTATAAACATGGGTGCACATATATTGCTGTTGCGAAATGTGCCTAATTCTTTTGGGAAGATACTTAGGAGGGGAATAGCTGGGTGTAATCCTAGTTCTTTGAAGAATTTCCACACTGATTTCTGCAGTGGCTGCACCAGTCTGCATCCCCTCCAACAGTGGAGGATTCCTTTCTCTCCACAGCCCTGCTCTTTTCCTCATAGCAGCCATTAGTACCAGAAGGAGACACAATCTCAGAGTTGTTTTTATTTGCATTTGTCAAATGACCAGTGATGATGAACACTTTTTCATATGTTTATTTGCTGGTTTTACTTCTTCATATGAGAAATGTCTATTCATTTGAGATGTCCTTTTTAAAATTGAGTCTTTAATTTTGGGAAGGTCTAGTTTTTTTTTGTTTTTTGTTTGTTTTGTTTTGTTTAGGTTTTTTGAGACAGGGTCTCACTTTGTAGTTCAGGCTGGCCCTGAGCTCGGCCTCCAACTCACATCACAGCAATCCTCCTGCCTCTGCCTCCCGAGTGCTGGGATTACAGGCATGAGCCACCACGCCCGGCACTGTGGTATGTGGTACTGGTTGCTGCTGGGGTGAGTCTCCACACCCAGTATTGTATGTGGTTACCGGGATCGAACCCAGGCCCTTGTGCTTGCAAGACAGGTGCTGGAACCACTGAGCTAAATCCCCGGCCCGGTCTAGTTTTTTTAAAGTTCTTTATATATTCTAGAAAGTAGACCTTTGTCTGAGGAACAGCTGGTAAACATTTTTTCGCATGTTGTAGGTTGTCTCTTCATTGTTGGCAGTTTTTCTTTCTGTGCAGAACTTTTTTAATAATAAGAGATCCCAGTGGTTGATTCTTTGATTTAGATCCCATGCTGCTGAGGTTTTGTTCATAAAGTCTTTTGCTGCACCAATGTTTTCAAGAGTTCTACTTAAAATGCTTTCTAGCAAGTTTGGTGTTTCTGTGTTAATATTTAGGTCTTTGATTCATTTCAGTTTTACTTTAGTGCATGGTGGGAGATAAGGGTCTAATTTTAATCTTTGGCAGGTTGAAACCCAGCTTTTCCAGCACCATTTATTAAAGAGGCTTTCTTTCTTCCATTGAGGGCGTTGGGCTCCTTTATCAAAGATGAAGTCATTCACTATGTCCAAGGTTGTCCCACCATCTTCTAGTCTGTTCCACCGATCTTCAGTCTTTCTTTGCCAGTATCAAGCTATTTTTATCACAGTGGCTTCATAATATAGTTTCAAGGTAGGGACTGTGATACCTCCTGACTTTTCTTTGTTATCTAGAGTTGCTTTTGCTATTCTGGGTCTCTTCTGGTTCCAAATGAATGTATTGTTGGGATTTCCATTAGGATTCATGCAAAAGAAAACTGAAAAAAAAATTAGGGGTAACATCCCTATTTGCAGACTAAATTGATTTCAAACCAAAACTAATTAAAAGAGGCAAAGCAGGTCACTATGTCCTTGTAACAGGAAAAAATTCAAGAGAAAGAGATGACAGTCATAAATATATATGCACAAAATACTGGTTCACCCAATTTATAAAACAAGTATTAATAAATAAGTATTATAAAAAAATAAATAAGCACTTGTACAATAATAGTGGAGGATCTCAATTCCCCACTGTAACAAACAGATCTACTGGACCAAAAAAATCAATATAGAAATACTAGATCTAAACCAGACCTTTGAACAGATCCACTTAATAGATGTCTACAGAATGTTCTACCTAACCAAATCAGAATACACATTCTTCTCAGCTGCACACAGGTCATTCTCTAAAACATACTATATGCTAGCTCATGTAGCTCACTTACCCTACGTGCTTAAGTAAATGCCAAGGAAATGAGTTATCCCCTGTATATTGTCAGACCAGAGTGAAATAAAATTGGAGATCAACAGCAAAAGAAATTCTGAGAACTTCACAAACATATTGAAATTGAATAACACACTTCCTGAACAACAGATGGGTCACAGACAAAACTGAAGAAAAAATCAGTTTCTACAACTAAACAGTAATACCAGTACAACATACCAGAATTTATGGAATACAATGAAAGCAGTTACATGAGAGAAATTCGTGGCAATGAATGTTCATATTAGAAAAATAGAGTGAACTCAAATAAATGACCTAATGATGAACCTCAAGATTCTAGAAAAAGAAGAGCAAGAGAAACCCAGAGCTCACACAGGGGAGGAGATTATAAAGATCAGAGCAGAGATCAGTGCCATGGAGACTGAAGGAATGATTCAAAAATAAGCGAATCCTCAATTCTATTTGATTCAGAAATCAACGAATCAAAGAGATGACAAAACTGACAAAACCTTAGCCAACCTTACCAAAAAAGGCAAGAACAGGCTCAGATCCATGCAATTAAGAAGGAAAAGGATGAGACTGCAGCAGATTCAGATGAAATCCAGAGGATAGTCAACACCTACCTGAAGAAACTGTACTCCAGTGAAATGGAAAATATAGAGAAAATTGACAGATTTCTTGACACATATGAATTACCAGTGTTGAATCGAGAAACTATAAAAATTCTAAACAACTCAATATTGATGAATTGAAAACATATTTTAAAATTTACCAACAAAGAAAAGTCCTGATCCTGATGGCTTCACTGCTGAATTCTACAAGAAATTTAGGAAAGGGCTAATGCCACTACTTCTCAAACTCTAATAAAACTGAAAGGGCAACAGTACTCTTCAGTTCATTCTGGGAAGGTAACATTATCTTGATTCCAAAAGCATAGAAAGACCCAACTGAAATAGAGAAGTCAGTCTCCCTAATGAACATATATGCAAAAATCCTCAAGAAGACACTGGCAGACAGAATACAGAGGACAATCAAGAAGATCATACACCCTGACCAAGTTGGATTCATCCCAGGAATGCAAGGGTATGCTCAACATATGTAAATTACTAAATGTAATGTATTGCATTAACAGAGGGCAGGAAAAAACCATATGATCATCTCAGTAGATGCAGAGAAAAGCATTCCAGAAGATCCAACACGCATTCATGGTTAAAAAAAATACCCTAAAGAAAACTGGGATAGACGGTCTTTATCTCAACTTAATAAAAGCCATCTATGAAAAACCAACAACCAACATCATACTAAATGTGTCATTGTATTTCTATAAAATATTTTATCTTTATGAGAAGATCAAGAAACCAGGTAAGACACACTCCTGTAATCCCACCTACACTGGAGATTAAGGCAGAACTGCAAGTTTAAGGTCAATTTAGACATGTTAGCAAGAGCCTGATCTAGACATTTTAGCAACAGCCTGACTAAAAATAAAAGAAAAAGGAATAAAGATGTAGCTCAGTGGTAGATGACTTGACTAGGAAGTAATTAAAAATAATGAAAATGCTCTAAGCCACCTCATCTTTGACAAAGGAGCCAAATATCCTCCATGGAGGAAAGATAGCCTCTTTAACAAATGGTGCTGTAAAAACTGGGCTTTAATTTGCCACAGCCTAGAGCTAGACCTATCTCACCATGCACTAAACTAAAATCAAAGTGGATTAGAGACCTAAACATTGAAAACACACACTAAACCTTCTGCAAGACAGGTTAGGTAGAACTCTTGGAGACCCTGGCTTAGGGAAAGACTTTATGAACAAAACTTGTGTAGCACAAGAACTGGCAGAAGGAATCAACAAATGAGATCTTATCCTATTAAAAAGTTTTTGCACAGCAAAAGAAACCACCAGCAGAACAAAAAGACAACCAACTATGGGGAAAAAGATTTTTACCAGCTGTTTCTCAGACCAGGGGCTACTATCTAAAATATATAAAGAGCTTAAAAAAATCAACTCCCCCCAATTTAAAGACTCAGTTAATAAATGGACATCTGAAACAAACAAATACTTTTCAGAGAAAGGTGTAAAAGCAGCCAAGAAGCATATGAAGAAATGCTCAATATCACTGGTCATTTGAGAGATGCAGATGAAAACAACACTGAGATTCTATCTTACTCCATAAAGAATGGCTGCTATTTCAGAATTAAGCAACAACACATACTGGCCAGGCTGCTGAGAGAAAGGAATCTTTCTTCACTATTGGTGGAAATGTAGACTAGTGCAGCATTATGGAGATCAGTATGGAAATTCCTCAAAAAATTAAGATTAGTGGGCCCATTTGACCCTGCTAGGTATATACACAAAAGAATGAGAAGATTCATATCACAGCGACATCTGTGCATCCATGTTTATTCATAGAAGCTCAGTTTGTGATAGATAAGTCTTGGAAACAACCCAAATGTCCATCAGTGGAGACTGGATAAAGAAGATTTGTGTGTCTGTGTAGTTTTTTTGTTTTTTTGTTTTTGTTTTTTTTTTTTTAAATAAAATGGAGTATACTCTGCCATAAGAATGGTAAGTGTGGGGGCCAGGGAGTTAGCTCAGTGGTTCCGGCGCCTGTCTTGCAAGCGCAAGGGCCCGGGTTCGATTCCCCCTTAACCACATACCATACTGGGCGTGGAGACTCACACCCAGCAGCAACCAGTACCACATACCACAGTGCCGGGCGTGGTGGCTCACGCCTGTAATCCCAGCACTCGGGAGGCAGAGGCAGGAGGATTGTTGTGATGTGAGTTTGAGGCTGAGCTCAGGACCAGCCTGAACGACAAAGCGAGACCTTGTCTCAAAAAAACCTAAAAAAAAAAAAAAGAATGATAAGTTTGGGTCATTTATACTCACATGGACAAACCTTGAGGATACACTCATAAGTGAAATAAATACATCACAGATGCCTAAATATTATATCTTTTCTCTGTTATGAGAATCTGAAGTTGTAAATGAGTTTTAGAACGTATGATAGATATTGGTAAACAAAATATTCAAAAGGGAAAGGGTAGGGGTAAGTAATGAGGAGAAAAAAAATGTGATGGTTAAAAAGGAAACAAAGCATATGTATGGCTGGGGATATAACTTAGTGGTTCCAGCGCTTGTCTTGCAGGTGCAAGTGCCCGGTTCAATCCCGGGTAACCACATAACAATACTGGGCGTGGAGACTCATGCCAGCAGCAACCAGTACCACATACCACAGTGCCGGGTGTGGTGGCTCACACCTGTAATCCCAGCACTCGGGAGGCAGAGGCAGGAGGATTGTGATGTGAGTTGGAGGCTGAGCTCAGGGCCAGCCTGAACCACAAAGCAAGACCCTGTCTCAAAAAACCTTAAAAAAAAAAAATCATATGTATATAGGGGGAAGGGGGAGTTGTGAGGTGTGTAGGGCAATGGGTAAAAATGAGAATTAAATCGTGTCATATACTGATACAAATTCTCATTGTTGAGTGTGATCGTGATGTGTATATAAAATGTACCAATAAAGAATTCAATTTAAAAAATAAATAAATAATTTTAAAAATAACGGAAGTGTTAAGAAGATCCCCTTTAACTTCTCTTCTTTTCTGGTGAAGCATTCCACCCCTCAGATATGTTTCCTGAGTTCAAAGAAACCGGAAGTTTCTGCACAGAAACTGGGGAGGACAGAGCGTATAACCTTGCTGTCGGATGGGGTAGCTCTGTAGATAAAGGGGTCTTGTCAAGGGTTCAGAAAAATGAGCCATCTGAAAAGATTAGAAACAATATTCAACTTTTGCAAGGCTTTCAATAGTTACCTTTGCTTTCCATCGCAATAGAAACTTTCATCATTCATAAGAATACTAAGAAGGGCTTTGCCTTAGTTATGGAGTAAAAATAGATGAAATGTGGTTCTAATCATGCTCGAAAAATGTTAAAGCAAGACTTGCATGTGTAAAACTGCTTCAAAGTAACTTATTTTCATCCCAGGAGAAAGCTCAACAGTATTTATAATATAAATGTCAAGATAAAATTCACAGTGTCTGGCATCCAATAAAAGCTATGAAACATTTAAAAAACTGAGAAAAATTTGAATGATGAAGAGAAAAATATCAAACAAAATAAAAAGATCCATATAGAACACAGAGTATAAAATTAGTAGGTTAAAAACTAAAAAAGTTATTATACTTGCACTCCATAAGATCAAGATGTAAAAAAGGTAGGCATAATAAATAGAAATTCTGAAGATATCTGAAATAAAATTTATAAAGATAAAAGTATAATTATTGAAGTTAAAAACTAAACTGCGTATGATTACCAACCAATTAGATATTACAGAAGAAATAATAATAATACTAATCCAGATAATATTGTGATAGGAACTGTCTGAAAACAAACTAAAGAAAAAGACAAAAACAAAGCACTGTGAGTGATGAGATAGCTTCTGTTAGTCTACTGTGCATCCAGTTATAATACAAAAAAATAAAGGAGAAAGAATAAACAATTTTTTCAGAAATAAGGTCCAAGATTTCCAAAGTTAGCTTAAATCAAAAGAGCATAACATTGGCAAATGTCTAAAACAGAATTTACAAATAAACCAAGCCAAAATGTATAAAACTGTGAGGAGACCAAAAAAAACCTGACAATTTTGGCAAGGATTCCAACATCTTCTTGAATAAGTCATAGACCATAAGATCAGTATGAACACAAAATACTTCAACAGTCCTGTGACCCAACTTGGCCTAATGTTATATCAAACATTTTGCCAAAGCTTTATTAAAAACACAAGGAATAACAAGTGTTGGTGATAATGTGGGTAAAACATAACCCTGGGCACCATTAGTGGGAAAGTAGATTAGTACAGTCACTGTGGAAAATGCTATGGAAGTTCCTAAAGTAATTGAAAAGAAAATTAGCATATGACCTTAAGGTCCCCCTTTTGGAACCTCACAATAAATGAAATCATCACTTCATTAAAATATCAGCACTTCATGTTAATTGCCTCATTATTCACTATAGCCAAGATATGTAAACAACTGAAATATCCAATGATGGATGAATGGAAAAAGAAAAAATAATATTCAGCCTTAAGTGAGGACAGGCTTCCCTCTGTGAGTTTGGAGAAAACTACAGGATATTATATTAAGTCAAAAAAGTAGACACAAAAAGAAAAATACTGCGTATCTCATATACACATTCTAAAACCTACAAATATCTAAAAGAGAATGGTAGGTACTAGGATGAGTGATGAAGAAAATAAAAAGATGTAGATCATACAGTACAAAGATTTATTATGTTAAGCTGAAGAATTGAGAGATTTGCTATACAATGTGATGAATACAAATTGTATACTGGAAATGTATTAAGGAAGTAGATTTTAGGTATTCTTATACCAAAGACATACACATGGAAAAAAGTAACTATGAGCTGTGATATGAATGTTTGCTTGACTGTAGTAATTACTTCACTCTGTGTATTTTTGTATGTTTTTTACACTATATATATGTATATCAAAACATGATCTACATTTTAAGTATATACAATAAAATTAATAAATGATACTATATAGTAACAACAAAATATACATTCATTTTTAAGTACACAGAGCATCTAAACTGACCCCTCTGAGTCACAAAACAAGACTTAGGTAATAATTTATAGTAGTATGCTTTTTTAAAAATTTAAATCTTTATTGGTACATTACAAATACACATCATATCTTCCAGGTACATCAACATTGAGAGTTTGTACCAGAATATGATATGACTTGATTCTCATTTTTTCCCTTTCCTCATTATCCAATCATCTGTTGATGGCTACACAAGCTGCTTCCAGTGTTTATTATTAAGAATTGTTCATTTATAAATACTGGAATGTATGTATTGCTGCAGTATGATGACTTAAGCTGTTTGGGTAGGTAGATAATCTAGCAGGTGGATAGCTGGGTTGTATGTAATTTTTAATTTCAGTTCTTTGAGAAATCTCTCATACTGTTTTTCTATAATGGTTGTACTAGTTTGCATTCCCACCACTAAAGTACAAGAGTTCCTTTTTCACCACAGCCTCACCAGCATTTGTTATCGTTTCATTTCCTAGTGGTTCCCATTCTTTCTAGAATAAGATAGAATCTCAAGTGTTTTACTTTGCATTCTTCTAATGGCCAGAGATGTTAACATTTTTTCATATATTTGTTAACCATTTGTATTTCTTTTCTGTGAAGTGTGTGTTCATTTCTCTAGCTTGTTTTTGGACTGCA
This sequence comes from Petromus typicus, assembly GCA_004026965.1. NCBI lineage: Eukaryota > Metazoa > Chordata > Mammalia > Rodentia > Petromuridae > Petromus > Petromus typicus. The sequence goes on along the minus strand of PVIR01012107.1, from coordinate 28,529 downwards.
TCTTTAACTTGAAGTGATTAGGTTTTTTGAGTTCTTTGTGCATTCTAGATATTAGTCTTCTGTTCGAAAATAGCTGTCAAAATATTTTTCCAGTTCTATGTTATCTCTTTACTGATCGATTCTTTTATTGTACAGAAAGTTTTTAGTCTGATATCCCATTTGTAGATTCTTGCTATTTCTTATGCAACCGAGTTTGTTTAGAAAATCCTTTCATATATCAGTGTCTTTCATGTTTATTTATATTCGAGAAAGTTTAATGTTGCTATTGTAATGTTTACTTCCTTGATTCATTTTTATTTTAATTTATAATGAGATATAAAGGCCAAGTTTTGTTCTTCTACAAACAGATAACTACTCTTCCCAGCACCACTTGGCTAATAGACTACCTTTCCTCCAACATAAGCTTTTAGACCCTTTGTGAGAGATTAAATAGCTGAACATGTGTAAGAAAATTTCTGTATCCTCAGTTCTGTTCCACTGATCCTCGTGTCTATTTTTGCTCCGGTACTACGCTGTTTTTTATCACTCTTGCTTTGTAGTATGGGCTGAAGTCACATATTACTGCTAGGCTGCCTGCTTTGCTCTTGTTGCCAAAATTACTTTTGTTATTCTGAGTCCTGGTTCCATATAAGCTTTAAGATAGTTTTTTCTAGGTCTATAAGATAGGCTATTTGGTAAGATATGGTATTTTGATTTGGACTACATTGAATCTTCATAACTGTTTTGAAAGTATGACCATTTTGGCAATGTTGGTTCTGCCTATCTAGAAGCATAGAACTGATGTCTGCTTTAATGTACTTCTTTAGAGTACTGCATTTTGCTTTGTAGAGGTCTTTCACTTCCTTATTTGATTAATTCCTGGGTATTTCATTTTTCTTGAGGTGACTGTGAATGATACTGTTTTTTGTATTTCCTTTTCATCTCGTTCATCATTGGTATACACAAATGCTGATTTTTGTGTGTTGATCTGATATCCTTTTACTTTGCTGAATTTGCTCATTATTTCTGAGAATTATTTTGGTGCAGTTCTTTGGGTCTTCAATGCAAAGAATCATGTCCTCTGGAAATAATGATAATTTTAGTTCTTCCTTTCCTGTATATATCCTTTTTATTTCCTTCTCTTGCCTAATTGCTCTGGCTAATGTTTTGTGTGCTGTGTCAAATAGAAGAAGTTATAGTAGATATTTTTGTCTTGTCCTAATTTTAAAGGAAATGCTTTTAGTTTTCCCCCACTTAGTATAGTGCTACTTACTGGTTTCACATAATTAGCCTTTATCCTATTCAAATATGCTCCTTCTATACCTGTTTTCCTTAAAATCTCTATCTGAAAGGGCATTGGACTTGGCCAAAAACCTTTCAGAGTCTATCGGTTTGATCATTTTGACTTTGCTCCTGTTTAAATTATGGAAATTAAGAAAATTTGACTTACATATTTGAACTGTCTTTATATTTCTGAGATGAAACCTACTTCAGCATGATATATCACCTTTTTGATAATTCTTTTTACTAATATCTTGTTGAGGATTTTTGCATCATTGTTCACTAAAAAGATTGGTGTATAGTTTCCTTTTTTGCTTTGAGTCTTTATCCAGTATTGGGATCAGGGTGATACTGACTTCCTTAAGTAAATTTCTTTGAAGAGCCTGAGAAGTATTGATGATATAAAATCCTTAGGAGTTTTGTAGACTTTAGCAATGCATCAAGTCCTGAGCATTTTTTAGTTAGTTTATTCTTTATTACTGAGTCAATGCCATTGCCTTTTATGGGATTGTTAAGCATATTTGTGTCTTCTTGGGTTGGTTTTGATAGTTTGCATGTTAATAGAAATCTGGCTATTCAAAATTTGCTAGTTGGTTAGAATATAATTTTTCATAACAATTATTATCTTTAGATTTGATGATGCTGGTTGTGATCTCACCACTGGCATTTCTGATTGCATTTATGTGAATCTTTTCTCTCTCTTGATCAGTCTTGGTAAGGGTTTACCTATTTTATTTATTCTTTTGAAGAACTAGCTCTTTGATTTTTTGGTTTATGTTTACAGGGTCTTTTTCTATCAGTTTTATCAATTTCCACACCCACTTCTTTAATTTCTCTCAGTTTTTGCTTGGGACTGCTTTGTTGTTGTTTCTCAGATATCTTAAAATTTCTTTTAAGGTCATTTATTTGGATTTGCTCTGTTTTCTTAATGAGAGCATTGAGTGTATTGAATTTTCCTCTGAAAACTGCTTTCATGGTGTTCTAGAGGTTTTGTTGAGTTGTATAGTCCTGTCATAGCTTCTAAAAAGTGTTAGAATTTCTTCTTTGATTTCTTCTGTTGACACACTGGTTGTTTAGGAATCTGTTTCCAGGAGCTTTTGCCTTTCCCAAAACTTCTCCTGGCATTGATTTCAGTTTTCATTGCACAATGAGCAGATAATATTCACTGGGTGATTTCAATTCCTTCGTATTTACTTAAGCAGATTTTATGGCTAGTATATGATCTGTTTTGGAAAAAGTTCTGTATGCTGCTAAAAAGAATGTATACTTTTGTAGAGGGGAGGAATACTTTGTATATATCCATTAAGTCCATATGTTCAGGGCTATAGTTCAGCTCCGAAATTTCTTTCTTGGTTTTTTGTTTAGTTGACCCATCGCTTTACAAAAGTAAAGATCAAAATCCCCTACTATAATTGTGTTGATGTTTAGTTGATCTTTTAATTTCTAGCAGTTTCTGTTTTATAAAGAGAGATGCTTTAGCACTCAGTGTATGTATATATATATCAACATTATCTCTTGTTGCATTGTTCATTAGATAGTAGGTATTGACCTTCTTTGTCTCTTCTAATCAATTTTTTTAAAAATTTATTTTATTGGTACATTTTATATACACATCATGTTCACAACTGACATTAAAAATGTGTACCAGTATGTGACACCAACTTAATTCTCATTTTTTCCCATTCCTTGCCCACCGTACAACCCCCCACTCTCTCTATATATAAGCTTTATTTCCTTTTTTTTTGCCATCACATTTTTCCCTACATAATATACCCCTACCCACTTCATCATTTGAGTATTTTCTATTTTAACTTAAAAGTTTATCACATCTGATATTAAAATTACTACCCTTACCTATATTTGGAGTCCTGGTGCATGAAATAATGCTCTCTACCCTTTAAATTTTAGTCTGTAAATATCTTCATAGATTGACTTAGTTTCTTGAATGCAAATACTATTGGATTCTGTTTTTTATTCAGACTTACAGAATGTCTTTTGATTGGAAAGTTGGAGCCATTAACATTGATAGATATGACTGAGATGTATCGGTTACTTACTATCACTGTCTTCTATATCAGTGGATATATCATTTGTTTTTCTTTTCCTGATGTTTTTCTGTTGCTGTTTATCCATTGACTTCATTAGTTTCCCTCTGTGTTTTTAGATATATCTAATGTATTATTTCTGTCCAGAATGGTCTTGAATATTTTCTCTAGAGAAGTTTAATACCCATATATCTTCTGAGCTATTTTTTATGAAAATATCTTATTTCTCCATCTTCTTTGAAGGATAGCTTTACTGTGTATATTAATCTGAATTGGAAGTTATTTGCATTTAGGGCTCAAAGTACTTCACTCCGAGCTCTGCTGACCTTCAGGATTTGAGCTGAGACATCTCCTGTGATTCTACCTGGCTGTCCCATATATGTGATTTTGTGTTTTTCTTTAGTGCTCTTAAAATCCTAGGTATTTTGCTGAATATCTGTGAATTTAATGAACTCCTTTCATCATAAATGTTTAATCAGCATTGCTTACTTGTATTTTAAATAATTTCTTATATTTGAGATATGTTCTTCCATAATTTCTGTAAGCACTTTAGTGGACACACCTATGCAGTCTTCTAGATTGTCTTTACTTCAAGTTAGCCTTAGATAGTCTGCTTGTCATTTAGTAGTTGCTGGATAGTTTTCTCTTGTTCTCTTATTTTCTTTTTGCTTCTTTGAGCTCTGTATCATAATTCTTTTGTCTTCAATACTAGATACTCTCTCTTCACATTGGTTATTTCTGCAATGTATTTTGTACTGTTTTGTATTTCATGTATTTCTATCTCTTCAAGGATTCCACATCCTTATTGAATCTGTTCTTCAGTTTTAAACTGTATTGGTTAGTTCATCTATTTTTTTTTTTTTACCTATTTCTCCAGAGTTAACCATGGATATATTAAGTGTAATTCTTCTAAATTTTTGGTTCATTTCCTCTTTGGACTCATCTATTTTCTTCATCCCTTTTCATAGGTTTTGGTATGTGGTATTTGTTTTTTTCTGCCTTTGTGACCCCTTGCTCTGTCTTGGGATAATTGGGGAGGGTTCAGAGATCTTTTATTTCCTTGTTTCCTCATTCTCCTACTTGCATCAGTGTTTTAAAACCATTTTTGTTTTTATTCCTTCTGTTATTTACTTTAAATGATTTTGACCCTGTGTTTTACCAAAAGAATTACTTCTGGTGATAGTGGCATCCATAATTCAGTCTTATAATACTTCTACATGATAGTCTCCCCCTTTTTGTGTATTCTCTAAACATATTATGACTTTATCTTTTGTGGCTGTGCTGCAGTGAAGTGGGTGAGAAGGGGTGGGAAGAATAGGGGGCTGTTTGGATGAACACTGCTGGACACTGACAAGAAAGTCTGAATGGGAAATGATTAGTGGTAGATGAGAAGAAAAGATGGATGTCTGTTTTGATTTTACTGGAGTAGTTTTAGTTGAGTTAAAGGTTTATTACTAAGAGTTTTCAGAGAATATTTTTGTCCCAGGGTAAGATATGAGGGACAGCGGCTTCACTTTGTGCTTGAGAAAAGCTATGTGGTTATCAAACTTGTTCCTAGGGAGGTCAATAATCTAGGTAAGTTATGAATTTCCAAAGGCTTATGATGGGGATGATTGAGAAATTATACTAGTGAATATAGGAGTGACTCTGAAGGGGCTAAATATGAAAAAAGTTTTTAAATTGAGAGCAAGAGTTTACATGTTTAGAAAAAGAAGAAAGATATATATTTAAAACAATGTCTTGAGAGTTTGAGGTGAAGAAACTAGATAAAAAGCTGAGACAAGGGAAATAATCTAGACATCTTTTAAGTCAGAACCAATGAAAAAACAAATATACAACAATAGCCACCCAATATACATATAAAACAGTAAAAGACCATAACCCCACATTACTGAATAACTCAAGAAGCATACAAAAACTAAAACTAATAAGATGTCCAGAATAGATATTCCAATGAGATGTCGCATACATGATTCCCAAGTAGCTTTTGGTGAGTCTAAGTGCTTACACTTCAGTTACTCGTCTGATTCCTCCACTGTAAAAGTGAAGTTTGCTCAGACTCAGGACTTCTTCCTGTCATGTTCCAGGAGTTTTTGCAGTTTTCTCAAGTGAAAAACTCTTGCTGTCCCACTCCATGGGCGTAATGGTAGATGCAGCAGACAAAGTCAGTGTCACTAAATTGCCCACTGGGTCAAGGTTATTCCTTTGCAATAAATTCAAATACAGCGGTAGTAAGCTAATCCATTACAGTTTCATCTATCAGGGATAGTTGAAATGTAGCATACCTTAGGACCCTGCTGGATCTCCCCTTAGCCATGAGAACTTGTGAGCCTCCAGTCTTTTGTAACTCAGAAACCTAGTCCTTGATCACCACCAGTCCCTGCTTCTCAGCACAACTTCCTCAGTCTGCTCTCCAACTACTGGCAGTCTCCCATGACTGTCCTTCCCATATCCTCTGCGGGAACTTGGCAGTGTGAAGCCCCCAGGGGCTGTTCTAGGACTGAGGTTCAAACACCCAGCCCTTCCCCTCACAGTGGCATCCCAGTCGAGTTGTGCTCTACACAGCAGTGTCTCGGGTTACACAGTCTCTCACCAGCTGGTGCCTCTGGAGGTCCCCTTGGAATGCCTAGTCTTGCATTCTTCCCACTATCTCCAAGCACAAGATTTTCCTGGTCCTGACACAATTCTCTGTGAGCAGAGAAGTTACTAATTTCACTGCTTCTGAGCTGACTATAACACCACATTTGCTCCTTTGCAGTGTGGGCTACCTCTTCTGTATCATTTAATCCTACCTTTTCTCTTCTGTCATTTCCTTCATCGCTCCCATGTACTCTCTCCTCACTTTGGTTCCCTTCCAAGCCGTTATCTTCCAGACTCCAGGCACCTTCTCCTAGAGAAGCCAAGCTGCTGGCACTCACTGCCCCACCATCTCGTCTCCCCTTGCACTTTTTTTAAAAAGTACTTTCAACCTACAGTTGGTTTCAAACACATGGATGTAAGGAGCCAACTGTATTTTGTTTTTTAAATTTTACTTTTATTAGTACATAGTTGCTGTATCTAATGATTATATTCTTTGTGGGTAATTGGTATGCATACATAACATATCTTCAGCACATCTGGATTCACTTTATGTCTCCTTCCCCACTATCTCTCTGGTCCCTCTCCACCAGTTGATCCATTTCCTTTTTAAAAAAAGATTTATCTCATGTTTCCTATTATGTATCTTTTATTTTGCTCTTTAATTTACTTGTACTTTGGGTTTCTCATAAGAGAAACTATGTGATATTTAAGCTTATATGTTTAGATTGTTTTACTGAGCGTTATGTTCTCAAGATGCATTCATTTTTCTAACGAAAACTCAAGTTTATCCTTCTTTATAGCAGAATAGGACTCCATTTTAATAAATATGACATTGTATTTATCTGTTCATCTGTTGATGGACATGTAAGCAACTTCCAACTTTTAGTTATTGTATATTGTGCTGCTATAGGCATCAGTATTTGTGCCTCATTGTAAGAAGTATTTAACTCTTTAGGGAATAGAGATAGATGAGGAATATCTGGGTTTAATAGGATTTGTATTTTTCATTTTTATGGAGAAATCTCTGTATCGATATCCATTATGGTTTTATTAGTTTACTGTCCCCAAAACAATGTAGAAAGCTTCCTTTTTTCCTACAACCTAACCAGCATTTATTGTCATTTTATTTCTTGATAGAAACTATTCTTTCTGGAAGAAGATGAAATCTTAATATTGTTTTGATTTGCATTTCTCTAATGGTCAGATATATGGAACATTTTTCATGTATTTTATTGATCTTTTGTACCCAGCTGTATTTTGAACTACAGAGAAATAGAAAAAGCACGTTAAAATTTGTAGGATGTCACTAAAACTATAATTTTAACGTTAATCCTTAAAACTAGAAAAGGAAAAACAAATTAAGCCCAAAGTAAAAAGAAAAGAAATAATAAAGTTTAAAGCAAAAACCAATGGAATAGAAGTCAGAAAAACAGTAGAAAAAAGATGAATAAAATTGAAAGTTGAATATTTTTAGATTAATGAACTTGGTAAGCCTCCAATCTAGAAGAAAAAAATAATAAATAATATGAGGAAAATAATAAATTGTCAATATTAGGGATAAAACACAAATTACTATAGTTTCTACTAATGTTATATAAAGAGAAAGTTATGAAAAAGTGTACATGTGCTAAATAAATTGAACTATTAATTTAAAACTTTCCCACAAAGAAAACTCTAGCACAGATGGTTCTTTATGTGGATTATACCAAATGTTTAGGAGGAAAAATAGTAATTTATGTTAATTCTTCCAGAAAATTGAAAAGGAATTTCACATTCTTGTTCTCTGGGTAGATATTACCCAGAGACAAAAATCAGACAAAGACAATAGAAGGATATGAAAGACTAACTGATATCACTCATGAATACTGATAAAAAGATTCTTCATAAAGTTTTATCGGATCAAATAAATAACTTAAAAATAGATCATGATCATGTCAAGTTTATCCTAGGTATGCACAGTTTAATCTTTGAAGAAGACAAATGTAATTTTTATATTTACAAACTTAAAAAAGGAAAGCAAATTGTTATCACAATAAGGCCTCAAAAATCACTTGTCAAAATCCAACCTTGGTCTTGATAAAAACTCTTAGAAACCTTAGAGTAGAAACTCTCACAAGATAATCATGGATATCTACAAATGTTCTATGGTTATTATTATAGGTTATAGCGTTGGAAGACAGTGCTTTTTCTGAAGATCAAGAACAGGCAAGAATGTATCATTTCCCATTTCTATTCAGCTTTACACTGAAGTTTTAGCCAAAGCAATAAAGCAAGAAAAAGGAAGGACTACATTTTACAGGAGGTACTGAATTGTGTGCAAAACCAATAAAATATTACTGAGAAAAATAAACCCTGAAGAACTTGTAGGTCAAGTGTTGTCCTTTAACATTTTGTAGAAAGACTTTGTCTCTCTCAGATCAGCCACAACCTCCAAAGGGTTAAACAGTAACTACATATGTCTTGAGCTACATTGTCTTTACGAGTAGAATATATTGTTAAGATATCAGTTGTCAACAGATTTATCTGTACAGGCAATAAAATCCCCATGAAAATTCTAATGATGAGGAGTAAAAATTTGTAAGCTGCTCATAAAATTCACTTGGAAATGCAAGGACCTAAAATAATGAAAACAATTTTGATAAATGTGAATAAAGTTAGGAGACTATGCCTTCTATTATCAAGACTTAAAGCTACAAGAATCAAGAAAATGTGGCATTAGTGCTAAGATCACCAAACAAGTCAAGGAACTTAATACATTTTTCAGAAAGAGCTAAACAAAGTGGGCAGTTGATTTTGATAAAGATATAGAGGCAATTCAGTGGATAAAGACTAGTCTTGCAATAAATATTCCAGAGACTATTCAATATCCATATGCACAGATGTGAGAATGATGTGTATAATTTTTATTGCATCATATACAAAAATGAAGTAAAATGATCATTGACCTAAAATGTAAAACTTAATACAAAACAGTAACAAAAATGCAGGTCTAGGGTACATGGAATAAACACTTTGTGGCTACAGGAGAAATTATTGTGTAACATAATGAGGAACATTTGAAGAGTATTAGAGATATTCATGATCATGACTGTAGCGATGATTTTGTGTATAATCATGTATTTTACATCTTAAATCTATGCAGCTCATCTCATGAGGATTCTACTTCAATAAAGGTCTATCTTTAAAAAAATATACAAACATATTCCACATTTTTACTTACAAAGGGCTTGACAGATTATCCTGACACCGGGTAGTGACTACCTTTGCCTTGGAGTAAGTAAATGAAAATGCATTCCTTTTGTGAAAGACTAAACAATAGTAATAGTATTTAATGCCTGGCACTTGATATGTATCAGGCAGAGTTCTAAGTGATTTCCAGGCTAAGGGAAATGTCAGCCTCATATGTGTACACGCATATATACTTCTCATCTTCTCAATGTTATGGAAGAAATAAAATTTTAGCAATTCCCAAAGTTACCTAACAGTTTTTAACTGATCTAGGATTTGAATATAGAAGTTCTAGCCTCAGAGTCAGTGTTCTGAATCCATAACCTCAATAGACTCTCCAAGATTGAAATCTTCAAGTATAGGGATGGTAGATAAGCTGTTATTGTACTTTTTTGTCAGTTCTGGGAATTGAACCCAGGACCTTTCACATGTCACTGAACTACATCTCCAGCACTTGCAATCGCCTATACATGAAGTAAACGAATAAAACTTTTGTAAACTCAAGTAAACTAATTAGATTTTGAAAGGAGATCTTGCTTTTTCTGCATAGTTTAGGAAATTATATGTCAAACTCCTTTATTATTATGTGATATATGAAAAAAATTTAATTGCCCCAAATTAACTATATCTAAATACCTGAGAAAAAGTGAAAATTTTTCTTGAGAGCTTTAAGAAAGAATAGTAAAAACCTATTTCCATTTCAAAGTAACTGAGAAAAATTAGAGATCTGTATTTGCATGTGTCCTGATTGACCACTAACAGCCTGCTCACACTTGTTTAAGCATTTCTGCTAAGTATTTGACACTTCTTACTTATTAAATTCAACATGCTCCACAGAAACTCATGGAATTTGTATTAAGAAGACCAGTTTTCCAGCCATGACATGTATAGACCTCAAATCAAATTTCTTTTTTTTTCAAAAGTCATCTCAATAAACCTCTCCTTACTGGAAAGGTTCAGTCTAAAATTAAATCCTCCAGGGAAAATCACAAAATTATTAACACAGAGGGTGTACTTTTTTCTCATATTAATTTTATTTAATATTCTAGAAAAAAATTCCCTCAATAAAGCCACATAGTAGATTAAAAACATCAGTCTCTAAGAGAGTGGGGCTGTTGTATTATTGGCTAGCAATACGATATGTGTAATATATTGTAATTACTGTATTACTTTGCTTACATTGTCTGACTTAAACTTCATACCTACTACAGATGAACTGAAATTTCAAATGATAAAGTAAATCACCTAAGATTAGACAGCTAGTATGAGATATATATATCTGCTCTAGGACCTAACCTCTTTTAACCCCTAAATGTTCTTGCCTCTTTTTCTTCCTAAAATTACTTCAGTTGGTTACTGTATTCTCTGTTAGTAACTTCTAGTCTTCATCTTATTTTGGGAAGGACTAGCTTTTGTGTTTAACACAAGAATTACATAATGAAATGACAGAGTGAATTTATGCTAAGTATTATTCTCTTTTAGTTGGTCAGTCCTAAGAATTTATCCATAACATATTATCTGAAGATTTAAACTGTTAGATTTAGACAAGGAGCGCTATTTGGAAATGAATCTAATACTTTACTTTCATTCTTTGGCTCTTGTATAAACAGTTGGATTCATCCAAAGAAATACATGGATGAAACTACATATTGATGTTATCTTGAAAATTTTCAAACTGAACAATGAGAAATCACTAAATTAAAACAAGTAAAGTTTGAGGAGGAGATATTATTTTTTTAATTCAAATCTTTATTGGTACATCACAGATGTGTAAATATCGTATCTTTACTCTGGTATGAAAAAATGAAGATGTAAATGAGTTCTAGTATATATAGTTGATATTATGAAATGGAAAATATTTAAAAGGATAGAGGGTGTAGGGCTAAGTGACAAGGGGAAAAAGAATATGATAGTAAAAAAGGAAATATTTCTTTTGATAATTGAAGTAAAAATATTTAAAGTTTTAATAATTTAAAAATAAGTTAATTTTTATATTTTAAATATTTTTATTAATGAAATACTTTGAATACAAACATTCAGTATATTTTATTTCCAAAATATTTCTGAGAGTAATAGGATGTATCCTCTCTTGGTTTCCTGTTGGAACTTTCTTAAATGCAGAGACAAAAGTGAAGGGGAAAAATGACCTGTCAGTTAATACATCAGTGAGGCTTAGCTGAAGGAGTACAGAGTGTTGCAAACATAAGGCTTTTGGTATGTTGGATGAGAATAGCCTGGATTTTACCTAAATCCCTGATCTACCAGGTTTAGGTCTTTGAAAATAAAATTCCTTTCTTACCATCTTCCCAATTAAATGCTATACTATTAGAAGACTGTAAATATCAAGACATGAACTAATAAGTAAAAGAACAGGCTTTTTTGGTTAGTTTTTGGAAATCTGAGAATATAATTTTTTAAAAATAAATGAAAATGCAGGAATTATTCTTAGGAAATAGAACTTGTATGAACACATATCATATTATATTTATTGTTGATGTCCTTAGATAGTATCTTAATTTAATATTACTTTTGGTGAAAAGAAATTTTATTTCTCTTTATACAAATATTATTAGGTCATTCCAATTTTGTGGTTTGTATTTATATAGATGATGGAAAGATTTTTTAAGAAGGCTATCCAGGGTGAATTTATAACCTCTAAGGATCTCACTAGCATGGAAAGGATTTGTCTAGGGAGAAAACAGAATGAGTGGAACAGGCCAGTGAACATGAAGAGATTTTCCCGCAAATGGCAGTAGTGTTCTCACTGAGGAGAACTTCATTCTCTAACTGTTTCAGAATACTCATACTTTCATGTTCATGCTAAGGATAGCTCTCACCAAATACCATCCGGAAAGGATTCAGTACGGCTCGGCTTAGCCCCCTTAGAGACTCACACCTTTATACATGCAGTGCAAAACGTTTTTTTCTTTCCTGTCTATATCCTCATCTGTATAAATCTCATGAGGCCTCTGAATAGCCCCATCACTATTTTCTTAGGTAGAAGGAATAGTTACCAGTAGAAAACTATTATTGCTTTTTAAACAAATGTTTTAAACAGAGATAATTTCCATTCCTCTTGGGATACCTTTATTTCAGCAAGTGTGTTTTTGAATGCTTAGTAAATTTAAGGTTTAAAGTTTTTTATTCATAAAAGTAATATTCTGTTTTTCCCTTTTCTCTAATACACCAGAGCTCTAACTTTGAAATAAAGCTTTGTATCCAGAAAAACCTTCCACATTTATTGGCCTTGGAAGTATGCAACACATCTAGCCACATAATTGAAAATAATAAGGCCAGGATAAATGGGGTGGCCCCAGGGTAAAACACCCAAGGGATTCAATTGGTGTCACTTTGCATCAATGTCCATGCATCATGGTAATTGAGGTAACATAACCAATTACCACATTTTAATTAGAGTTCTAAGAACTTGAGAAAATTTGCAATGATGAGACAGCTCACTTTAAAAGAGGAAAGAATGAAATAAAGGGGAGAACCCACACATTATATTTCCTAAACTTAAGTAATGTTTTGTGAGTTTTCTTTATTTCTAATATTTTTCTTCTATTTTAATTATATTACTTGGTGATACATTTTGAAAAACTAAGTATTTTAAAATTCTGGTTTTTGACTAAGCTGATAAAGTTCTCAACATAATCTAATGAATAATTTTAGAAATTTATAACCAAATAAATTATCCTAGCTCATAACCTTGGCTTAAAATTTCGTTTCCCATTTTGGTGTTTTTCACCATTGTAACTTGAGGATCCATTTTAAACTTCTAAGTCAGTGTCTGCACAAAGTGACATTTAATCGAATTACACTTTCTTCATCTCTAGTTACTAAACAGAAATAGACCTAGTTTCCACTACCATCACTGTCCCCCCCTCAAAAGAAAAAAAATAGAAAGAATTACTTCATTTAGAAAATAATTTTGACTTGTGGCAATTATATTTATAAGGCTGGAGTTTAAGTGAAAAACCTCCTGTAAAATTTTAGTGCTGCTACATAATCAAGTAATTATGTAATTACTTGTACTTAATTACTTACAAGAGAGATGGTTGTTAAAAAAAATCTTTATACATGTCAAAATCAGCTCTCTTCTGTAAAGTATTTCTAGCCAGCTTCAAATACCAAAAAGCTCTTTTAACAGTAATCTCCAGTAATTTATTTTTTTCTAAAGTCCTTTAATATTTTTCTTCAACTATATAAAAACACAGTATACAGAGATATGAGTTCTCCCTTCTCTTTCTGTATATCATAGCCAAAAAGAAACGTCTTAGATAATAGCTGAAGGACTATATTAAATATAACACATATTCCTAATGTAAAGGTTTGCAATAGACAGCAAATTTTTTAATGGATGCTGAATAATCCCCATGACTACAATAATAGAATATGCTGTCTAGGAGCTTGGCCAGACTCTCCCACTTAGTAGGGGTATGATTGCAGCAAATTTTTAAATATTATGCTTTAGGGTTTTGTTTTTTATTTTATTTTTATTTTTTTTATGCTTCAATTTTTTCACTGGAAGACCGAACAGTATTACTTGTGAATTTCATATAGTTTAATTGAATTAATGTGTGTAAAGTTTTCTGTGGCATAGCCAATAAACATTAGGCACCATTATTATTTTGTCATTGTAGCAACCATCTTGTCTTTGGGACTGTCTAGGTGCAATCCAGTGCTTCATGTGGTGGGTAGCTGTGTTGGTCGTAGTTCTCTGGAGGAACAGAAGGAATTTGGGGTATATAAAAGGATCCAGTTGCTGCTCAGGTCAGGAAGCTGGAAGCCAGAGAATGAGAGGGATAAGGATGCAGTGACAGACTAAGACTAAAGACCTAAAAGCTTCATAGAGAGACATTGGTGCTAGTCTGTACTGAGAGGCTGACAAGTTGAACTCTGTAGTTCACAGGTAACAGCAGTTCAAGATAGAAGTGTGCTAGCAAAATGGAGCTTTTTATATGCAGATTGACTTCATTCTTCATCCTCTCTCCCTCCATCTAGGGGATAAGCCTATGGGAAGGTACCAGGATAGGGCTTCTTCCCTCAGTTTGTTGGCCTTGTGAATCTAAAAGTACCACCCATAGAAACACACAGAAGTGTATTTACTAATCTGCTAGACTCTTAATTCAGTCAATTTAACAATCCTCATTAATGGTCGCAGCAGTTATTATAGTTTTACTTAATAAACACATGAGCAAATGATAGAGAAGTAGTAAATGAGAAAAATCATGTTTTAAGTGATGGATTCAAGTTGATATAACCACCCATCCTTTCTTTCATCTTTTCTAAAAATGAGTATGCCTAAAGTAAGGCCGGTGAATTGATTCTGTACCCGCCCTTCTCAGTACTGGCTGATTAGTTGGTTTTCTCTGTTGCACTATCAATTTTCATTGATTTCTGTTCTAATTCTTATTATTTTTCCTGACTTATTTAGTTTAAAATTGTTTGAAATTTTTCTCGAGGCTTCTTTAACTTAAATGTTATTTAGATATATATTGTATGTGTTCTCAATATTTGGGGATTTTTAGAAAATTTTTAAAAACTGATTTCAAGTTTAAATCTATTTGTTCTAAGAACATATACAATGCAATTACTGTTATTTTGAATTTGCTAATGCGTCATTTATGGCACAGATTATGGTGTATTTTGGTGAATGTTTGATGCAAGCCTGAGGAAAATGTATATTCTGCTGTTGCTGGATGGAGTATTCTATAAGTGTCAGAATTCAGTGGATTAATAGTGCTGTTTGTGTCAACTATCTCCTTGTAGATTTTCTGAATGCTTGAACTATCAATTACTGAAAGAAAAGTATTAAAATAGCCTACTATAATAGATTTTCTATTTCTTCTTGAAATCCTATCAGCTTTTGCCTTATATGTTTGAATGTTCTGTTATTAGGTGCATACATATTTAGAGTTGTATGTCTTTTTAGATAATTGATTCTTTTCTTATTCTGTACTATACTTTCATTTCTGATCATTTTCCTTCTTTTGAATCTGCTTTGTCTGAAATTAATGTATTTCCTCTGGCTTTCTATTTATTAATGTTAGCCTTGTGTATCTTTCTCTCTTTAATATCGTGACCTATCTGAGCCTTTGTATTTAGAAAAGGTTTCTGTTAACTATGTATAGTTAGGCCATAGTCTTTAATCAACCTTAATAATCTTTATATTTTAATGAAATTATTTAAACCATTAACATTTATAGTTCCTACCTTATTAATATAATTGGATTAGTGTCTATCATGTTTATACTTTTTGGTTTATTGAATTTGTTCTTTATTTCTTTTTTCCTTTTCTGTTTTGATATATTAAATTATAATTTTGGCACCTATTAATTAAGAAATATTATGAGTTTCTTCGTGACATTTTCAGACATGTATATACCATTTTCCCTATTATTCTTTGTTGCATGATCTTCCCCTTCACTCTTCTTTTTGTCTCTTCTTTTAGCATAGCAATTATATTTCTCTATAAATATTTTTAGTTTTCTTTAGAACTTGCTATCTATATTTTAAATTAATCCAGGTCTTCTTCAAATAATATTATACTGCTTCCCATGTAACTCAAAACAGAACATTCTCAAGTCTTAAAACAAAATATTCTCAGTTCTCTCTCATATGTTATATTACTGTCATTCATTTCATCTATCCACACCATATAATCACTTACTATATTATTATTTCTTTAAACTAAATTATATTTTAGAAGAATTAAAAATAAGGAAATTATTTTTAAAAGATAAAAATGAGAGATTTTTTAATTTTTCCTCAACACTTATTTATGTGACTCTAAGTTTCTGATTCTATCATTTCCTCTTTCTAAACAATTTTTGAAATGTGGCAGTTAATGCCCTCAGGGGTGTGTGTGTGTGTGTGTGTGTGTGTGTGTGTGTGCATGTGTGCATGCATTTAAGTATTTATTTCTTCTTTGGAGTTATAATTTTCTGAATATAAAATTATATGTCAGTATTTCTGATAACACAAATATTTTACTCCACCTATTTCTTGCTTACATGTTTTCCCATGAGAAATCTTCTGTAATTGTTGTCTTTATTCATCTATAAGTAAATTATTTTACTCTATGGCCTCTTAAATTTTCTCCTTTGTCTTTGGTTTCCTTCTATTTGTACATGATATTCCTATGAGTGAATTTTTGTTATTTATACTGCTTCCAGGTTTTGTGATTTTGTTTCTCTCATTAATTTTATAATACTCTTAGCCATTTCACATCAAATACTTTTCTTGTGCTCTTTTTTCTCTTCCTAATATCCCAGTTACACATTTTATACCTTCTCATATTGTTTAATATTTCTTGGATGATTCATTTACTTTTGCTACTTTGTTTCTTTTTACATTACATGTGGAGAATTTTCTATTAACATCATGAATTATTTGTTGGGCCTGCAAGGTCTACCAATGAGCCCAATAGAGAAATTCTTCACTTCATTCATAGTATTTATTACTTCTAGTATTCTTTTTATTCTATCTCAGTTTACATTACCCCTCTATTCTTAGATGTGTTCTAATTTTTCCATTAGAATCTTTAACATATTAATCAGAGTTATTTAAAATCCTCTAATAATTCCAAATTGTGTGTCATATTGCGTTTGGTCTAATATTTACTTTGTCTCTTTGGATTATTTTTCCTTTCCTTTTAGCATGTGTTATAAATTTTGTTACTGTTAAAAATTCAGTATGATGGGGCCAGGGATTTAGCTCAGTTGTTCCGGCGCCTTTCTTGCAAGCGCAAGGACCCAAGTTCAATTCCCCGGTAACCACATACAATACTGGGTGTGGAGACTCACGCCCAGCAGCAATCAGTACCACATATCACAGTGCTGGGTGTGGTGGCTCACGCCTGTAATCCCAGCACTTGGGAGGCAGAGGCAGGAGGATTGTGATGTGAGTTGGAGGCTGAGCTCAGGGCCAGCCTGAACCACAAAGCGAGACCCTGTCTCAAAAAAAAAAAAATCAATATGATGTACCAGGTAATAGAAACTGAGATAACTAGGCTTTTTGTATGAGTTTTATGTTAATTTGCTAAGAAATGAGCTATATTTCATATGTGCTATAGCTATAATTCTTTTATTCTGAGCTTCGAAGTTTTTTACTGTTCTTTGTCTGTAATGTTGTTTTTAGGGTTTTCTAAGAAGTCTTCCCCAAATATCTTTTCACTTTCAGCTCTAATCTATAATTTTATTATAGTGTTTTTTGATGGTATAGTAATAAAGAATGAGGGACAAGAAATTTTCTCTGATTTTAAAATTAACTCTCAGTCTTGTAATGGGATTCTACCCTAAACTGTCACCTTGGAAGTGTCTCTCTGTTTCTTTGCCGGTTCATTTCAAACAGAAAAACAAGAAGAGAGTGAAATCAGAGATATGACCTTTCTCGAGGTGGGAAAAGGCTGCATTAGAGGCTTTTTCATTGAAAAGTAGGTCTGAGATAAGGCAGATGTACTGGGTTTATCAGTCTTACTCTGATTTTCTTTTTTATTTGGGTCTAATACTTAAGTTTATCCTTTTTTCTTGAATTTGTGTTTATCCTTTTGTAGCATACAAATGACTGAGTTTGCTGAATGTCAAAGAAAAGAAACTATGTTTAGTCACCCAGGTGGTTAAAATTAAAATCTCCAAATGAAAGAGATAACTTTGCACAGAAGTAGCAGTACAATATAGTAAGATAAGTCGATAGGCCCAAGATCTGTAAAACTAAAGCTATTTTAACATAAATTAAATATTCTTCCCATAGCCATACATTACCAGTGCTGATTATCCCAGTATGTTCTGAATTCTGAATATTTAACCTATTTGGACAGATGATTCTTTGTATAGTTCCATTGGGTTATGGATTAATAGGAACCGAACTGATAGGCAAATAATTAAAATATATTCCCTGAGTAATTGCTATTTGCTTAACATTGTTCTAGGATTTGCTGCAGAGAAGTAATATAGGACATGCTCTTTACTCTTACAGAATTTGCAAGCAATACTTGGTGGTAGTGAGATATTGATGTAGGTGAGACAATAACTACTCCAAACTGTGGTTGGATTGAAAATGACAACACCAGTTACCAGGTTAAACAAAAAAATCTCCAAATACTTGAGTGGTATGTGTATGCCTGACTTATCTTCATATCTCTTCAATGCTCAGGCATCACTAAAATATTCAGTACTCAGTGAAATCCTTAGAGGTGTTTATAACTTCATTTTGAGAGATTTGGGTGGGTTCACCAAAATCTACTCATTATTATTCATTCATCCATTCAAAAAATCATATTGAATGCCTATTATGAACAAAAGTTCAGTGACACAAGGAACAGAGACTAATCATAAGGCCGTTGGTAGAGTGAAGGAGAGTTTTATTAATTGATTGCTTTCATTTCATGCAACCAGAGTATGGACTATCTTAAAACTCAATCATAATAATTTAGAAGAAAAAATATCTACTGAAAGTTTTGTATGGAGAGAAGTGTATGATTTGGTTTGGTTTAGCTTTATGAGGAAAAAACACTATAAAATGATTTATTTTAAGAAGTTTCATTTGGAAGTGATATAGATAGGATTGTAGTGAACTCACTCCTTTTATTTTTTTAAGCCTTAGGGTTTTCACGCGAATCTATGTGAATGTTTGATTGCCCTTTAATGACAAATCCTTCTTGTGTATGTTACCTCCTTTTCTTGCTGCAATATTATTCCATTTCTTGAGTTTTGTTGTGGAAGTAGTGAGCTTTTCTCATTGTCCTATTCAGAGTGACTTAGTATACTGTAAAAAAAGAATACTCTTTTCTTCCCCCAGAAAAATAACTCTAGCTCCCTTCACCTTTTTCAAGTGATTTTTCCTAAATTTCCAAGAATATTTCTTAACTATTAAATGTTAATGTAACATTTGTGTCATAATACAAAGGTAGAGTTAGAAAGGAGTTATAGCCATACATAATGGGGGAGACTTCTTTTCTTCCTTAGGACACACGTGTGTCTAGCTGAGGTCAGAACTCAACTGATGTGCCACACACCACAGGAGCAGGACTGAGAGAAGCCGTGCTAGCTGAGGACTCTGGGCACGTTGTGCCTACGAGACAGCGTTTCCAGAGGGAAATTTAAGGACCTATTAATCTCTTTAACCGAGGATTTCATCTTCAGTTAAAGAGTTCAGCACTTAACTGAAGTGACCAGTGATTAAAAGGAAGCTGAAAAGGAATATAGGTATCTTTATATTTTAAAACTTATTCCTGTAAGATCATCACCCTACCACATCCAAATTAATGCACATTAAAATTATTTTAAGGTAAAGGAAAAAGTAGAGACTATTAGGAGATTGAGAATAACCATGCTTTTTGCTCCTTTCTTTTCTTGGGTTACAGCCTGAAAGAACTCACTTCAAACACAGAAGAGAGTCCAATTTTCAAAAAGAAATTCTACCATTTTTTCCTGTCTGTGCTTATACAGTAGCAGTGGTAGAATAAACAGTGATGTGTTGGATTTTGTTTCTCTTTATCTATATGACATTTGTGTCATCACCGTAGCTCTAATCCATATTCAGGTCTTCATGTTTGGTGTGCAGTAATATGTAAATTATCTCACCAGCTGCATGGAGCAGTGTTTGTTTATTCTATTTCTTTTGGCACTGCACAGAACTGAATTTCTGCCAAAATGGGGCTGCTTCAGGGAGCACTAATGCTCCGGGAGGAAGTTTTGAAAGGAAACGCACATCATAAGTCTTCACTCTGTGAAGCAGCAAAATCAAAACAAACTTTCTGTTTACTAAAATATGGGTATTATGAATGTAAAATAATGTGTTTGTTAAAATATAATGAGCAGGCCGCCCATCTCCAGGATGCACAGTGTACGTGGGCTTTGGAAATGAGGACACAATGCTGAGAAAGCTGGTACATTTTTATTCTTGGGGAAAAAAAAAGTAGGTGAAGTGAAACAGACAGAGACAACATCTAGAAGTTTAAAAAGGAAAGAATTATTTTAACATGCATATTAATCTCTGAAAACACATGGCATTTACATGCATTTAAATGTGGACAGCTGTGGCGTTTAAGTGTTAAAAAATTTCATTAATGATGCATAGAGCTATCTACTTCTGTTGGCAGGCCTTTCAGTCTTCAATCTGACACTTCCTTTTTTATCCAGCAAGCTAATTTCCCCTCTTTTGTGAGGAGTAACTGTTTTCACACTACTGCTTACCCAGCAAGCCTCCTTATTGTTTCATGGTTAATTATCTTTTCCAGTTTCACCTTCCCCAGTGAAGAGAGCAGGACTATTCTTCCCCAGTGCTAATGAAAGCTGGGTTTTATGGGTATACTGTGTAAATAAATGCAAAGTCTGATCAGGCAGCATAATAAATGAGGTCCTAAAGTTTATGGAGTCACGGCAAGTATAGTACTTAACTAAATAATGAAGAAAAATGATTAATTTAGTTAGGGGGGGTTTAATATTGGAGGGAAAAAATAAAGCATGTGTCAGCTTAATATGGAACCTATCTGCAGGTAAATGGAAAGAATCACTATTTATCTAAATGCTCTGTGTGCCCCCTCGCACTAAAAACATTTGCCAGAATGTCTTGTTTAGGAGGCCTTTGAAAAAATATTGTTGATTTGGTAGAGGTAGAGGTCATCTGGCATTACATTTTCCTGAGTACTTTCTATTTATTATGGGAGAAAAACAACCAAGCAAGCTTTGTGTAGCACAAGGTATTCTATACTGTGCTGAATGCAAGCAAAGCAGAGATATGTTACAAATGCTGCCCTTGTCAAATACAAATAGTAAATTCAGCAAACTTGGCCCAGGTTATTGTCTCTGCTGACTACTTAGTGTCTTGCCTCTCTGCACTCGCACATGCTGATAGTCCGGGCTCTGTGAGAGGTTGAGGCAGGATTGCAGCCCAACCTAGGAAATTCACGGAGACCCTGTCTCAGAATAAAAAATTAAAAAGGGTTGGGATGCGCAAATGCCCTGGGTTCAATCGCCAGTACTGAAAACAAACAAAGAGCTCAATATGTTCTCTTGCTTGCTAGAATTTAGGGCTTGTATCCAAGTATAGGATTTGTTACCTCGAGTTTAGGGCTTATAATTATTTTTTCCTTTTTTTTTTTTTTTTTTTTTTTGGCCTTTAGTACTCTTTAAGTTGCTAAATTGCTTAAACTTTCCACCTTCCTGCCTCAGCTTCCTAGAGTGCTGGGATTATAGGCATGGATTACTATAGCCAGCTTCGGTTAATTTTTATATTGCAAGAGAATTTTATGGGATTAAAGTGACCTTAAACGCCAATGTTGTTTTTTTAAATAATTTACAAAATGAATTCACATTTTGAGATCATATTTCTCTAGGTTACAATTTACATTTCTTTGATTTAGAAATCTGTGATTTGGGTTACAGTTTGAATTAAAGTCCTGACATTTAAAACTCTCAAGAGCTTCCACAAGAGCCCACAACCAGACCTACTATTCCAGTGAAGATGAGTTTTTAAATTTAATGGGATTTCAGGATTCTTAGTATGTTTCCCCTTGGGATTTCAAAAAAGGAAAGCCTTCAGGGATCCGAGGTTTCTAACATGTCTAAGGATTTTAGAATAGGCATCAGAAGTATAAAATCACTTGGAAACCTACTTCAAAAGCATTTATTACCTTCTAGGAAAATTCATCCTGAAATTTCAAGCAAGCTTCCCACTACCATTTTTAACTTGTAAACTCTTCACTCATTTTGTGGAGGTGGCAGTGACAGTTTAAGGAAGGTGTCCCAGCAGTTCTGAGAACTTTTAATCCCCCATTAAGCCTAAAAGAGTTTATGAGGGGTTAGTAAAGAAGTTATAATTCAAATGAAATAAAATCAGATGTAGAAACTGTTAATGCACGTCAAGAAAATGATCATAGTTAACTTGTCTTCTAAGCATAAACTTTGAGCTATAAACATAATAAAATATGAAAAAAGCAAATTTAGTTGAGATATACAGATTAGTTAGAATACAGAGTAAGACATTGTGTCCATCTGGGGTCATTGTTAATTTACTAATCTAATAGGGCCAGCATATAATAATTATTATTATTATTTCCTCTGAATGATGAGTTGTAATCATAGTCATAGAGTGAGAAAAAAAACAATGAAGATCATGCCATGTTTATCTGAGAGGAACAAATAATTAAAAACAGTAATAATGTGATGTTGGCTCCGTACACGTATCCTTCTTGAGCTATAAAATTCTCTCGATAAATAAAGTAGTCCTTCCCCTTTACTCTTCTGAGAATATGTTCCAAGACCCCCAGTAGAAGCCTGAGACCATGGATAACCTATGCAGACTATGTTTTTCCTATGTACACGTCAGTGTAAAGTCTTGTCTATCTTAACAGAGCACTCACTGCACACAGGAACCATTAACCTTTGCATTTTGGGGATTTGAGAGCAAAACTAGCCCAGATTCCATTCTCATTCATCACAATTTCACGGAGAGAAAATTTGACCCTTAGCATTATGAACATATATTATTTTTTGTTAAGTTGAGAAATTTCACTTTTTTACATCACAAAAGCTCTTTATGGCTTCTCTTAGACAAATCCAAATTGCTAGCATCACTTTTGTTTCATGGTCCCATTGATAAGCAAGTTAAAGGATACTTGAACACAAGTCTGCCATATCCCAGCGGTTGACTTGCTAACTGAGGTGTCTACCCCGTGATTTACATAGAGGCAGGATAGCCTATCCGGAGTGGATGCTCCGGGCAAATGGAGGATTCATGTTCCAGACAGGAAATGGGGTGGAGCAGAGTGAGAGATTTCATCATGGTATAATGTAAGGTATATAAATTAAGTCAGAGGAATTATGTGTTTCTGGAATTTTCCATCTAATATTTTCAGAACACAGCAGACCTAGAGTAGCTGAATATGTGAAAAGTGAAAGTGTGGATCAGGAGAAACCACCCCATGTCCTTTGTAAATGGCAAGAATCTTGAACACAGGTAAACTCAATTAGCTAACTGTGGATTTTCAGACTGGCCTCAGCCTGTTGGCCAAATTCTTCTTTTACCTTAGCTACCTGAGGATCATACCAATAATTTTGTGTTCTTAATCAGTCTCCGAAGTCTTCCGTGTCTGTCTTACAGAACAACCTATGTTAGAAGGCCTCATTTCATGACCGTTCATCTCTTCTTTACTACCAGTATGCTTTGTAGGTTTTTAAATTGGAAAGTTTTCTTTTAATGTAGAGTCATTATAATAAAGGAGGGAAAAAGAGTACACTTCGCCCTAAGGCAAAGGTGAGACAAAAATTATATCCAAAGGCACAAAACTCAAATGTTCTTTCTCCACCTGACAGTCCAAAGGCAAACCCCAAACAGATAGAACAATGCCAGAAAAATAAAGCCAGATTTTATCATAAGGGAAAAACCACATGCAATTGACACATGGGTCTGTTACTGTCACTCAGATTTACCATGCTGTCCAATGGCGAAAACATTGGTTTTGGTCACTTGGTCAAAGCTGCTTTTTAAACTTGCATTTAGTTGTTTTTGTTCTGCATAATGCTGAAGAGATCAGAAAATGAAATTCCTTTACCTTAAAAATCTCTTCTGAAATGAGGAATGGTGGCAAACATCTGTAATCCCAGCTCCTGGACGGCACAGGCAGGAGTGCCCAAAGTGTGTGGGCCACTCTGAGTGACATAATGAGTTCAAGTTCAGCTGGACTACAGAGGAGGACCCTGACTCAAACAAACAATCTATGAAAAGCCTCTTCCTAATTTTTTTTAAACTTCTCCTTTTAAAAATTCTAAATTTCAATAACTTTCTTAAAACTCTGGAGGAAAATTCCAACAAAATACAAAAGAGTGAATGAAATGACAAAAATAAACTATGCCTCTACAGTCTGTTCTAATATAATTTTTTAAAAGTCAGTTGTTTTCATGTAAAGCATCATTCAAGACAAAAAAATCTGGCAGTGGAAGTATATTATTCTACTTCTAGTAAAAATACAGAATTGTGTGGGAAAGTAACTATTCCTACAGTAATTTGCTGAACAAATTTGAATAACGTGAGCTGGATGTGATATCACAGGCCTGTGGTCCCACCTACAGTCAGAGGCTGAGGCAAAAGGATCGCTTGAGCCCAGGAGTTCAAGGTCAGCCTGCACAGCATAGCCAAACTCTATCTCAAAAAACAAATAATTGCCAGGGAGGTAATTTAGTAGTGCCATGCCTGGCTGGTATAGGCACAAGGTCCTAAGTTTGATCCCCAGTACCATCAAAAAAGCAAAAAACAGTATTTAAAAAAAAAAAAAACTAGAAAGCAAATAAATAAAAATGTGAATAATGACTTGTATAAGACTTAAACACACTGGGCCAGAGATATAGCTCAGTGGTTCTGGTGTCTGTCTTGCAACTGCAAGGACCCGGGTTTGATCCCCAGTAACCACATAACAATACTGGTCGTGGAGACTCACCCCAGCAGCAACCAGTACCACATAACCACAGTGCCGGGCATGGTGGCTCACGCCTGTAATCCCAGCACTCCGGGAGGCAGAGGCAGGAGGATTGCTGTGATGATTTTGAGGCTGAGCTCAGGGCCAGCCTGAACCACAAAGGGAGACCCTGTCTCAAAAAACCTTAAAGAAAAAAAAGACTTAAACACAGCATGAATGAAGGCATTCATCTATATCACCTACCTTTAATATTACCAAAACTGTAATTACTTCATTTAGGACTTATACTTAGAAACTAAATTCACATATTGACACAAATCCGTTGTTTCTCTGTAAAAAGCACCATACATATCTTTAGAGCAAATGTGCAGAATTTTTCCATATCAAGCAATACTCCTCACTCCATTGCCAGTTATGTGTCCTTCTATTTAATCCAATTCTGACACTATCTACTTGGATTTAGTGTCAGTTCCCACAAGGTAAAAGGCTCAGTCCCGCAAGGCTGCCCCTACTTCACATGCCAATCATACAACTCTACTCGTCCGTCAGACCTTAAATCCCGACAGCTCCCTTTGATATTGATGTTGGAATCAATATTTTACCAGAATGGCATGCAGAACTCAAGGAAATGTATTACTTATATTTACCAGTTTATTATAAAAAGAAACAATTCAGGGATCACCAGATAAAAGCAATTTTGGGAGGGTAGAATTGAAGTTTCCGTGCCTATCCAAGTATACCACCTTTGTAGCATTTGCATATCTTCAGCAATCTAGAACTTAATTCTTTAAAAATTTTTATTTTGCTTTGCTTTGTTTTGTTTGTTTGATTTGCTTTGAAAACCAGATCTCATTATGTAGACAGGCTGGCCGGAGCAACCTATGTAGCCCAGGGTAGCCTTGAACTCATAGTGATCCTCCTGCCTCAGCCTCCTGAGTGCTGGCATTACAGATATATGCCACTGTGCCCAGCTTATGCCACAATAACTCTTTAGAGTTGTTTTGTTTTGCTTTGTCTTTAACAGTACTAAGGATTCAACTCAAGTCCTTTCCCCTGAGCTGTGGCCCTAGCTTTTTATATTTTTTCCATTTGGAGCCAAGTCTTTCTAAGTCACCAGTTACCTAGGCTGGACTTCTTGTGATCTTTTTGACTTGGTTTCCCTTTTGGTTGCCTGTAGAAGTGTGCACCAACATACCCACAGGGCTTGACTCTCCAGTCCCACCCTCCCCTTCTCAAAGAATTTGCTGTGAAGGTGAAACTTCTAACCCTATAATCATTTTATCTTCAGGGTGACCAGCCCCAGCCTGAAGCTATCTAAGGGGCCTACCTAAATTGCCTCATAAGCATAAATTGAGGTGTTAATAAAAAGATCTTTTGTTTTGAATAATAAAAGGATTCCTATCCTTTAGAAAATTCCAAGGGTTTTAGGAGATCTATGTCAGGAAACTGGAATAAAGACAAAATATATTTCTTATTATACCTTAATATCTTTTTTGTTTGTTTGTTTTTTGAAACAGGTTCTCACTTTGTGGTTCAGGCTGGCCCTGAGCTCACCCTCAAACTCACATCACAGCAATCCTCCTGCCTCTGCTTCCCAAGTGTTGGGATTACAGGCGTGAGCCACCACGCCTGGCACTATGGTATGTGGTGCTGATTGCTGCTGAGCGTGAGTCTCCACGCCCAATATGGTATGTGGTTACTGGGGATCGAATCTGGGTCCTTGCACTTGCAAGACAAGCACTGGAACCACTGAGCTAAACCCCTGGCCCTATACCTTAATATCTTAATCAGAACAGTATTAATTAAGAACAGTATAAAATTATAGGAATAAAGAAAAAAATGTTTATATTTTGTCTATTTTATTCAGATTCCTTCCTGAAGCCTCATATCTCTCCACTTATATAGCATTAGTGTTTTTGACAGTATTCCTCACAGAAGAACCAAATCAAAAGTATTAAATAGGATTTTTTGTTGTTCTTCAAGAGTCAGAATGGGCGACTGTGTCTGGGATTGGGGAAAGAGGTGTTAAAACAATTACAGAACTGTCCGTATGAAGTAGGATGTGACTTCTATGGTTCCTCCACCTCTGTACACCTTCAGAGACAAGACGAGGACCGGAAATGCGGAGATCCGCCCCAGGAGGACTGTGTCCCCAATGCTCGATTCGCCGTGGAAGCAGGACTCCTCCAGGCTGTTCTCCAGAGCCCGTGTACTTGTTTCCTCCTCACCTCCTGCCCGTCTGAGCAATTCAGTGAAATTCAGTTCGCTCACAGTATTGTGCAACTACCACCTCTACTTCCAAGACATTTCATCCCCCAAAGGAAATCCCAGGGCTATTAAACATTTCTTTCCCATTCCTCCTCCCGAGAGCTCCTGGCAACCACCAATCTCCATTCTGTCTCGATGGATACATCCACTCTGGCAATTTCTGAAGGAGCCTCTTTCAGAGTATCTACCTATTCTGGCTGTAAATTGAGTCATATAACATAATCAGCTCTATCTCTAGAACCCACATCTTCAGCTGTAAGCAACTGTATGTCAAAAATATTTTAAAAGTTACATCTGTACTAAGCATGTACAGAGTTTTTCCTGTCATTATTCCCTATTCAGTCTAACAATTATTTACATTGGGGCCGGGGATTTAGCTCAGTGGTTCTGGCGCCTGTCTTGCAAGCACCAGGACCCGGGTTTGATCCCTGGTAACCACATACCATACTGGGTGTGGAGACTCATGCCCAGCAGCAATCAGTACCACATACCACAGTGCCGGGCATGGTGGCTCACCCCTGTAATCCCAGCACTCGGGAGGCAGAGGCAGGAGGATTGCTGTGATGTGAGTTTGAGGCTGAGCTCATGGTCAGCCTGAACTACAAAGCGAGACCCTGTCTCAAAAAACCTTAAAAAAAAAAAAATTTACATTGTATCAGGAATTGTAAGCAATGAAGAGATGATTTTAAATGTTCTGGAAAATATGCATAATTGTAGGAAAATATTACCCTAAGAAACTTGATCCCTCAACAGATTTTGGTATGCTGGGGGAGCTCCTGGAACAAATCCAGCATGGATACCAAGAGATAACTGTTGATGAATTTTTGTATCTGGCTTCTCTCACTGCATATATTTTTGAGTCTATTCATATCACTTCTACAACTAGAGGTGGCATCAGCTGGAAAGTCAGATTCTCTAACTGACAATGCCACAGCACAGTTTAACCCCAGGCCCTTTCCTAGCTTCCTCAGCAACTCAGGAGACCTCAGGCAAATCTTTTCTTCCTTTAATTTCCTCAATGAAAATTTTTTTGAGAATCACGTTAGACACAGTTTTAGGTGCTGGGACCATAGAGGAGAGAGAAGAGGAAAAGCTCTTGGTGTTGTGAACTTTACTCATGGAAAGAAAATCCCTCCCTCTCATTACTAGACTTCTTGTTTGCCTCACTCCTTTTTCAGGACAAAGGCAATTTTTTCCTATTATGAAGTTACTTGAGAACAACATCTAAGGATTTTTCACTTTCAGCGATTTCAGAATTATCTGTGTAGTCAACACTAGGAAATATGTCCAAGTCTGTCCTCAGTTTACTGAGGTTGGTGAAATGACTGGATCTCACTTGTCTGCTTAGAGTTTCTGATTGGTTTTGTTACTGAAAAGAGCATTCACTAGAAGAGTTTTTGATCATTAACGTGAGATAGACTTTCAAAGCATTTTCTGAGCTGAGCCGAGTTACTTGAGCATTATTGTCAGTCTGATAGATAGTGAGCAGGAATTGATTGCTCTAATGTGTCAGTTGTGATAGAATTTCACAGGTAATGGACTTGCCTTTCTTAAAAACATTATTTTCAGGATATAAAAAGTTCTTGAGCTACGAGCCTTATATGGGGCCTAACAGGTATCTTGTATTTGGTTATTCCTTTGAGATAAGCCCAACTAGGGCAAGCAAAGAAATGCATCACTCCATTTATAGCTCAGTGGTAATAAGGGTCTTAATCAATGTGTATTTTTTT